>BQNB010050333.1:621-17713 GCA_026074375.1 Tanacetum coccineum | reverse complement strand
CTAGTGATCATTTCAGAGCCTCTCTTGTAGACTGAGTTGTATTTATACAAGTCATCTACCACCCTACTAATAGGTTGAAATATCTATCATTGGGATCTACATTAAGTGGCTAAATCGGTTGAATAAAGCTGGCTAAATCGACTAGAAGGCAAAATCGGTGCCTTCAAATGGCAATTTCGATGCCTTCAAACTTTTGCGGAAAACCACCTTATAAAACACCTAAAAGACACACTTTTTAACGTTTTTGGATGATTTCTTTTGCAAAACTAAGAATATCTATGATACTCATAACATAGAAATACATATTTTTTGATTTTTAAAACCAAAAATTTTGACACTAAAAATTGACACTTTTTTTTGAATAAAAAAAAGTACAAAATAAGCTTAAAAAATCTTAAGAAGAGCCTTTTTTCTACTAGAAAAAGGACTAAAGTAATTATGCTAAACAAGCTATTCTATAGAAAACAAGAAAACTTAATCATATAAGCTCGAAATAAGCTCATATAAGCCACGGTTTGGCTTGTATGAAGCTTAATAAGCTCGAACACAACAACAAATCACCAAAAACCCCTTAGCTATTGATACCGATTGTAGGAACCAATAATCACTTCACTTCCATGGATCAAATAAGAGAAATAAATAAAGAAGATAGATAAGAAAGTAGGAAGAAGAGAGAAAAAAAAGAGGGAAATAAGAAAGAAAGAGACGATTGGATTATCACAAGTGTGTGTAAACTTACAAATAAGACAACCAACCTTCTCCACGCATGAAGAAGGTGTATTTATAATTGGACGCCTAAAGGGCTTGTCCACGGGCCGGGCTTGGACTTTGGTTGGGCTTTAGCCCATAACTTATACAAGATTAGATTAATAAACGAGCCCGGTACCCTTTCTAGCCTATCACAACATATATTTTATAAAGACAGAAGATTCCATGTTTGACTTAATATTTTTAGGCTAACAGACGGCGTCAGAAATCCTGCGACACCGTCGCTGTAACACCCCTAAAATTGGATGGTAGCGGAAGGTAACCAGGGGTGCTACTTCATAGTCATAAAGTACAAGTTATAGAAAACGACCTCAAAAAGAGACGTTTTAGAAATAAGTTTTCACATTCGACACATCAAAATATCAGAGTTTACAAACAGGTCCTAACAGTTTAAAAATACCAAAAAGGTATGACATACAGTTTAGATAAAGTTTTCGTTGACTGTAAAATTTAGAGAAAGGTTTTACAATACGTAATATTTTCAAAAGTTTAAGTCTTGTCGAATGTATAAAAATGTAGAGTCTCTGAGTACATATCCGTGCGGCTTCCCTCCGAGCAATATACCTGAAAAACATGAGATAACATGTGAAAAACGTCAACAATAATGTTGAGTGAATTTCATAGGGTTTTAATAAGTAAAGCAGTGAAATCCATAGAGTTTGTGAAGTAAATAAGTAGAACACAAGCTTTTGTTCATCAAGTGACATTGCCATGTATGCAAGTCAGGTAATAATATTATTGCATCGAGCTCATGACACCGAACATTAACTAAATAATATAAGTTTGCCCATCGAAGGTATACTTGCCACATACCTTAATTCTCCATACAATTCGTCCGTTCAACATGTACTCAAGTGAGCGCTACTCACCCGGACGAGATTTGTCAAACCTAATAGATCTATTCACTTGTACTAGCGTTTACCATGTACATAACTAACGGTTCATGAAATTAGGGACTTTTCAAACAAGAGGTACTCGATGTCAATAATTCACGTATTCGGGTCAAGCACACCTATCAATCACTTGTGTTCAATTTTCTAATACTAAATTCATGCATCCGGGTCAAGCATACCTATAAATCATTTGTGTTAAATTTTGTAAAATGAAATTCATGCATCCGGGTCAAGCATACCCATAAATCATTTGTGTTCAATTTTTCAAAACGAGCATGTATCTCCCTCGCGAGATTTATAAATGTCACACCCCGTAAATTTTAGGTTAATATTTTAAACTTTTCCGATCATTATTTTTGACTTTTATACGTTACGTTTGAATCTGTTTACCGGGAAGTTAACCCGCGTAAATCTAAAAAACGTCATCGGACGTGTTTCGACTTTGGATTTTGATTAGTTTAGACATTATATGAGTTATTTTATCATTTCTAAGTGTTTCGTATTTTACGATCACTTCTGATATTTATTTTTACGTTTTAACGTTTAATTTGCGTTTTTTGCGTTTTTGACCTAACGGAACCCCAAAAACCCTAAATCTTTTCATGTAAAATTTAGTTATCGTTCATCTCGTGTTGATAAGTAAAAAATTTCATTCATGGCCCCCCTCTTATAAATTTGGATGCATAACCCAAACCAAATCAACTATAAGCTTGGAAATTAAATCAAAGGCATCTTTTTTTGAAAATCCCATGCATGTGTATCAAAGTGACACATGAGGGAGTCCATCTCATGCACACTTAACCATCCAAGATCAAGACAAATGTTTACTTACACATTTTCAAAGCTTTGATTAGGAAATTCAAACCAAGATTGTTATACTTAAACCATGGTCCCAAAAATTAAACCATATGGTCCTTGTGGCTTGCCCTTTTGCCGAACACTCACACACACACCTTTGGTGTGTGTTGGTCATTTGATACTCCAAGACTAATGCTTAAAACCCTAATGCTTGGCCTATAAATACATACTCATATCACAACATAGGGTTTCACTTTCATTTCATAGCCTCAAAATTTTCTCATCTCTCTTCTTTCCCTCTCTTAGCTCACGGCAACAAACACCCCTTTTAGGGTTTCTATATCTTTGATTTCTAGCAAGATCTTTCAAGATTCACTCATTTCATGATTTTTTCTAATCACATCTATGGGTGTTCCAAGGTTTGATCATTTGATTAATGGGTTTACTTCAAGATTCTACAAATCTAGGGTTTGGTTATTATTTAGGGTTATTAAGATCAAGTCTTCCACTTTCATTCTTGTGTTTCTTATGCTTGTTCTGCATATTTGTATGCTTATCTTAAAACTTATTACTTTTAATTCTACTTTCATCCTAATTTGTTTTGTTCTTGCTTAGATCTATGATTCCTCTGGTGTTTGTGTTGATTTAAAAAAGAAATGAATAATATCTTGTCATCTTTTTATAAAAGGGAAGTAATATGTTTATGACTTATGGATCTTGGTGAGGTGAGTTGATAAGTGAGTTGCAAACAATGAATTGAAGGATAGGTTAGTTTTAGGTGTGTTTTGTTGTGGATTGTATGAATGCGGATTAGGCTAGACTAGGCCCTATTGTGAAGTTTGGGTGTTTTTGGAGCGTTTGTGAAATTACATTGTTGTGATCCGGAAATTGTTTTGAGGGTTTTGGGCGACTTAGGAAATGTTTTCAAAAGGCGTAAAGGAGTCTTTGGAGAGCTCGGTTCGTTAGATAGATTTCTTATATCGCACACTAAAAATTGGACTTAATAACGGGCCAACGTTATTGCCAAATGAAACTTGAAACAATTTTTCGGCAAAAACATTTTGACGTAGTGCTGTTTGGAAAATTAAATGAGGTTTTCGGACACTTTAGATATTTTGGTCTTTCTAAACTTTGGGGAACATATAATAAACATTAGGTTATAATTAAAACATTTGAATTGTCATAAAACATGTAAATGATGTCAAGGGGTTGATAAATAAGGTAGGATTCCAAAAATAGTAACTTTTATGATGTTTTAGTGAAACGAACATATAAGTTAAGCGACTAAGACTAGTTAGTGCGTTTTGAAAATATGGAAACTTAACAAATATAGGGGACGATATTAACGTCTTGAAACTAAAATCTTTCCTAAAAAGGAAACTTTCTATAAATGGTAACTTTCAGGAAAAATGTTGGGATTCAACGAAGGACGTTATAAGTTCACTAAGTCGTTTTTTGATAAATAAAAACCAAAACACAAACACACATGGATGTCTTTATATATTAAGCGTTTCGTGCTATATTTAGTTTTACTTTTCCGTTTTACTAAGAGCATTATTTATTAGGTCGTGGCTAGATTTCTATAGCATCTTTCATTTACGTGATTTTAACGTTTAGATCATCTTGCTAAGGTGAGTCATAGCCCGTGTTTTAACTACTAATTGCTTTATATTATGTGGTAAGGAAACATTGCTTGCTTTTAAACATTGGACACAAATGCTTTACGTTTTTCCCAATCTTGTTTACATGTTGCCTAAGTAAATGTTGAAACTTGTATGCCTGAGTTATCAGGAACCGTTAGTTACTTATGATCAATTGGATTGGTAAGTGAGTGTGAGTGTTGTAAATAGATCTATTGGGACTAATCATCCCCGTCCATGTAAGTAGCTCTTACATGATCAACGGACGTATACCATGTCGAGTGATACGGTAAAGCGCCATGTTGGCACCCGTCAGGGCAAGTTTATTTAGCATTTTGCATGCTCCCATTACATTTAGCCTCGGTATCATGAGCTTAGCGCAACGTAGATGCTTTTTATGTGATATTGTATCTGTTATAATAGTCACATGCGTTTTGCAAAATTTGTGGTCCACTCTTATATTAAATTCAAACCTATGAATTCACCAACTTTATGTTGACGTTTTAGCATGTTTTTTAGGTGCTTAGCTATGGATGTCTTTGCTTGCTTTATGGTGTTGCCTTGCTTTGGACTGATTTTCAAGAATTATTATTATCTATGTTAACATCGTTGTCAAACTTTAAAACCTTTTATTCTCTTCCGCATATTATCTATGAACCTATGTAAAACTTTAACTATTTTATTTAATGCAACGATGTTGGATTTCTAAACGTACCCTTAGAGGTCGTTCTTTGTATCTTGTGTGATGTATATTATGATGTCACGCCCCCGGACACGTGTTTCCGTCCAGGCCCTGTTTGAGGAGAGGGGTGACAGATTGGTATCTAGAGCCAAGGTTATAGAGAACCAGGTAGTATATTTAGGTTTGGTCTATAACCAGTATGTGATCCTATGTGTTTACCTGCTTACGTATATAATTACTATCGATAAGTATACGGTATTAATTATAATACATTTCCATAATTATAATACGATTAATTTTGCCATGATTATATGTTACACCATCTTTACTTTCTTCTACATTACACGCACCTTGCCTGGTTTGATATAAAGGGGATTTATATAAACTCTTGCTTGTGCAGGTTATGGCAGCTCCGGTTATTTCTATTTCTTCGGACGTATCAGTCGAGAGTGTGGGATCCTCTTTTTCGCGAGTTATCCTTATCGGTTCTATTTCTGTTGAGGTCCCGGTTGCACCGAAGGTGGGGACGACTGCAGTTGCCTCACCTGCCAGGGTGCTCGAGCTTGATACTCATTCATCGTCAGAGGCTGATCCATCGGAGAGTTCACCTCCCATATCTGTAGCACCTATGGTTTCACCTTTCCTGTGTTCAGACGATTCAGAATCAGATACTGAGATGCCCGAGAGGCATGTATCACCTACTACTTCTACTCTAGAGATCCCTACTGCTCCCATTCTAACCGCACCATCTGTTGTTGTTGCACCATCATCTGAGTTTCCACTTGCACCTGTTGATGCACCACTCGAGATTCGTAGACGACGAGCTATTCTTATCTAACCCAGGGAGGACATTCCCATCGGTCGACTTTACTGTACTCATCCTGGTGGGCCATGTAGGGCATTGACCGCGAGGAAGTCGGTTAGACCTTTACCTTCTCATCGTTTAGCATTGAGGTACACATCACATCACTTAGATCATTTTACTTCCGGATCATCATCAGGTCAATCATCATCTGGGCATTCTATTTCAGGTCATTCCTTATTCGGACATGCATTACCAGATACTACCATTGATAATTCATCTACACCACCAAGATTTGTTTATCCACCACTTGCTAGGACACCACGGTATAGCGAGGCCTATCTCCATTGGAGGTCTGCCCTATTATCTACCATGTATCCACCAACGACATCCGAGTCGTTAGCTGGGGATTCTTCTTCTGAGTCATCTGCTAGACCATATCGCAAGAGATGTAGGTCCCCTGCTGCTACCGTGACTTCATTTATCCATGCTACGAGAGCTTTAGTTCCTTCTCGTGCTGATCTCCTTCCACCTCACAAGAGGTTTAAGGATTCTGTTTCACCAGAGGATAGTGTTGAGGAGGACATTGATACGGATGTGTTAGAGGACTTTGAGGCTGATACTACGGCTGATGAGGTTGTAGTAGATAGGGATGTTAAGGCTGGGGTTGATGCAAATATTGATATGGAGGTCGATGTTGGGGTTGATGTAGAGGACGAGGTTGAGGACGAGGTCGAGTTCAGTGATAGAGTTACTATAGAGGTTGGAGTAAATGTGGTTGCCATGATTGATATCCCTAATGGTATGCTTATGCCCAGTGTTGTGGAGCATTTGGAGCAGGTTGAGGAGGGTTTGCAGGATAATTATGAGCATGTTACAAAGATACCTCTTCAGAGGATAAAGGACATTAAGACAGGACAGAGAGAGTTAAAGGCGAGGAGTTTGATTGTTGGTGGAGAGAGAGCTAGTTTACTTGAGCAGGTTGCGTTCTTGGAAAAGAGCAACACGAGACTTCGAGGCACCATGATGATAGAGAGAGCGAGAACCAATAGGTTTCAGTGACACGTGAGCTTTATGGAGAGTAAGATTAGGCAGATACGTAGGTTCCACTACTATGACAGGATGCAATTTAGATGATTGGAGACATTCGCTGTGAGGCGTTTGGGTTTTCGTCCATGATGTTGTGTACGGACTTTAGACTAGTGGTAGAACTAGTTGGTAGTAATTGTATTAGCTTAAATCAAGCTCCCCATTATGTGTTGAATGTAACCGAATGATGCTTTTATATATGATATGAAAAGCTTGTTTTGATTCTCTCGTGTGTCCGTCTTTATTGCTATTTACTTGTTCTGGCAAAATGTCACACCCCCAAAATAACAGAGTATAATAGTAGTCGAGGGCGTGTAACTTCATGATTGTCATACTTCTAAGCAATACAGAACGACCTCTATATGAGAAGTTTTAAGAAAACGGATCACTTGAATTATGAAATAATAAATTGTTTAAACATTCAGCGGAAGCATTAAATAAACAATACGGCATTGTTTTAAATAATACAAGTGATCTTCAGATAACGGGAAAATGACTGCAATGCATGAGACTTCATATAGCATCTTTGTTCTTAATACCTGAGAAATCATTGCTAAAGTGTTAACATAAAGTTAGTGAGTTCATAGGTTTGTTTAAGCAGAAGAATGTAGTGTTTGTAAATCATAAGATTTCATCCACATATGACAATATAACAGATACAAAGTCATATAAATTGCATTACTATTGTCTAAGCTCATGACACCGAAGCATTAACATATACCAACAATAAATGAATACCCTTGCAGGTGTCTAACCTGGGACATCCATAATCTGACTCAAATGAAACTGTGTTTGCCTGACTAATGTCAATCCAAGACAAACAGGGATTGTCAATCCCGATATATCTATCCATAACATTCGTGCTCACAAAGATTAACGGTTCATGATAAATTAGGCAAATAGCATCTTGGGTTAAATCGGGACTTAGACCAATCAGTAATGAGTAATTGTACTTGTATTCACACGTTTGAAATAAGCAATGTTCTCACCAAAAGATGATTTAAAACAGTTAGTAGTAGGGCTATGATAACTCACATTGGTCTGTTAAACGCATGCGGTAATGTTAATGGTTCAATGCACGTCAAATAGTGACCCAGTCAGACACCTAAGTAATTATGATAAATCTGAGTTTATATTCTAAAACTTAATGTATGTAATGAATTATGCAAATGAGTCATCAAAGCACTGTTGTTTATGAGATCATGTTTTATGGTTTCAAAATGTTAATTAAAAACTGGTGGCTCACGGGATGATGCACGACTTTACAACTATAAATATATATATATATATTGGAACTTGATAACATTATACGCCATAATTTATATTTACAAGTTCAAGTGACTTATATCTCATGTAAGTTGTAAAACATTATTTGTATTGTTAATAAGTTTAATATTTTTTCTTATCGCGATTTTTATTTATTTTCACAGTAGTCAGACATTAATTTGTAAAATTATCAGTTTTATATATATATGTCATGGTTTGTTCGACTCGTTTAAAATTCGGTTTTGTTGTTACTAACTCTATGTCATCAAAAAAAATGTTATTTAGATTTTCTACTTATCAAAATAATATGTTTTGTTAAACTAGGTTTATTAAAACTAATTTTGGTCTTGGGAAAACATGCAAGTCTATTACTCCTTTACGTCTAATTATATACAAACTTACATGCGTGTTTTAAAATACCACATGTGTTATAATATATATTCACATGCATGTTCTCATATTTCTTAGTTCTTATAAAATGAATTGCATGCATGTGGCCCTATATGTACCTACCAAACAAATTATGTGGCCCTTGCCATTTTGTTATTTCCTGCTTTGTTTCAACCGACCCAACAGTGGAGTTGGTAGCTACTGTTGTGATTTCTTTTTCCTACAAAACATGATACTAAACGCGTATAACTAGTTCTTCCCATTTATAACTGCATTGAATTCTGACTTAAACTACGTGGATCTGAAGTTTTTTTAATATGAGACACAAGGTTACGATTTATGCGAGCAGGCCAACAGCAGCTTGCTGTGGTCGCACCATAAGGTGAGTGTCGGCTGCTGAGCAAACAACACCAAAGGGTCGTCGGCTGGTCAACAACAGTTGCACAAAAAGGGCTAAGTCGACTAGATGGAGGGCGGCGAGCCGGTTGTGATTGAAACAACAGTGCCTCGCCAACTGCCACCATGCGGCAGCAACAGTGGCAGCAAACCACCGTCGCACGCTAGCGCAAAGCTGTTTGTCGGCAACTGCTGCATCAGCCGGACTTATGTCGCATGCATGCGTGCGTGGCTTAAATGCAAAGAGGGTCGGGGTGGGTTGCTATCCAACGAGCAGCCACTTTGCTCATTGTGGTGCAGCCAACGACGAGGTACAACCTCGATGAGGCAGTAGCCCCTCGTCGCACGTCGTATTGGTGGTCGAGTTAAGGTTTGGTCTTAGTCACATTACAAGTATTTAGTACGTAATTCCTAGTCCTACTTGTCCCTAGTGAGCCATTGTTTGCGTGCATGTTTTTAAAGTTTTCATAAGAAAATTTCTTGGTTCGTTACTCGTTCTTATGAACGACGTGTTTGCACTACTTTTCTATGCGTCGATATGTATGTTGCGTCGAAGGGCTTGGCATACGCATGCATACAAGAACCACGCATGGGTTGTACCATGCGTGTCGTGCGCTTGCCATGCAAAGCCGAGGTTCGTTAAACTACATGGTAAATAACATATTAACGTTAAACTACGAGGATGACTTACCGAGGTCCGAGTTTGCTAGACGATGAGGGAAATGATGGTGCTGAGGGCTCGATTCACTCTTGATCACTACTTCTCTCAAAACCCGACGTCTCTAGACTTGCGAATCCTAGACCCGAGCCTTATTGTTTACTCCTTACTTTTAAAATTTAGTTATGTTAAGAGTGTGCATGCATGGCCCTATTTATACTTGAAATATTGACTCGGTTCCTGAAGCTTTGCATGTAAATGAAATTATTTACATATACTGTTGATGTATGCTACTATTTGTTATCATTGTTTCTTTTCTAATACTATTAGAGAATAGATACTATTTGTTGAATGGTAATTGAAATGAAATTGAAACAAGACGTAGCATGTGAATGTAAGGTGTAGGACATGGGATGTAAGAATGAAATAATAGTGTCAGTTTGCTTATTTTGAATTTTCTACTGATTGACTTTGATAAGTATTTGCATATTAGCGTTGTGAGGAAATGAAACATCAACGTATATTGTTTACTTGGTAATATTTAAATATTAGCCCATTCATGGTTTTATTTATTGAGGTATAGACGGGTTTACAAAATAATATAATCGTGTGACTTTGTTTCGCGCGGCGTAAAAATAAAAATACGATTTTTATTGTTACGCGTTTTCTAAAGTGCCCCTTTTTCATCCGTAAACAAAACGACGATTTACACGCGTTATTATATCTCTTAAATAGTGCAAAATGTTGTATGTCGCTTGAAGAGTAATTTTTTTATTGGAAACGTAACGGTAAATATGCAATTGCTTGCGATACATAAAGCAACAAGAAGTCCTAAATTTTTCCGAGGTGCTACATCCGCCCCATGTTATGCGATTTCGTCCCGAAATCAAGACGTTGTGGTAGATCGTGGATTAGTGAATAGGTGAGGGTATTTCTCCCTGAATTGGTCCTCGCGTTCCCAAGTGTACTCTGGGCCTCTACGTGCGTTCCAACGAACTTTAATGATAGGTATACGGCTTCGCTTGAGTTGCTTGACCTCGCGGTCCATAATCTCTACGGGTTCTTCGACGAAGTTGAGTTTGTCGTCGAGTTGGATTTCCTCCAGAGGAATAACGAGTGTGTCATCGGACAAACATTTCTTTAAGTTACAGACGTGGAACACATTGTGTACTCGACTAAGTTCTTGAGGTAATTCCAAAAGGGTAAGCTGTTGGACCAATCCTTTCTATGATTCGAAAGGGTCCAATATAATGAGGGTTCAACTTTACACGTTTCCCAAATCGTATTACGCCCTTCCAGGGCGCGACCTTAAGCAGGACCTTATCTCCAATTTCAAATTCAAGGGGCCTACACCTCTTGTCAACATAGCTCTTTTATCGGTCGCGTACAGCTTGCATGCGATCCCTAATATTGAAAATCTTTTCCGTAGTCTCGTGAATAATCTCTGGTCCGGTAAGTTGTGCTTCTCCAACTTCAGCCCAACAAACAGGAGAACGACACTTCCTATCGTAAAGTGCTTTAAACGGTGCAACTTTAATGCTCGTGTGATAACTATTATTGTACAAAAATTCTACTAGGGGTAAATGTCTATCCCAACCATTCCTGAAGTCAATCATGCAAGCTCTTAGCATGTCCTCTAATGTCTGAATGGTTCTCTCACTCTGACCATCGGTCTGAGGATGATAGGCAGTACTCAGGTTCAACTGCGTACCTAATGCTTTGTGCAAGGATTGCTAAACTCTCAAAGTGAAATGGCTATCACGATCGGAGATGATTAACACCGATATACCATGTCTTGCTACTATCTCCTTCATGTACAGCCTCGTTAGTTTTTCTATTGAATTTGTCTCCCTCATTGGCAAAAAGTGCGCGGACTTAGTAAGACGATCAACAATGACCCAAATCGAATCGTATCCGGCTGCCATTTTGGGTAGTTTGGTGATGAAATCCATTGTTATCTTCTCCCACATCCATTCTGGTATATCGGGTTGGACCAATAAACCAAATGGCCTCTGATGTTCGGCCTTAACCTTAGCATAAGTCAGGCACTTGCTGACGTATGTGGCGATGTCAGCCTTCATGTTTAGCCACCAATATAACATCTTTAGATCATGGTACATTTTGTCAGATCCTGGATGAACAGAATACTTTGACTTATGCAATTCGTGCATAATCAAAGATCTCGTGTCACCGTAACATGGTAACCAACTCCTATTATCCAAACATAATGTTCCATCAGCGCGGGCTTCTAATTTCTTTAGCATGCCTTCAATATCTTATGCTTCAATGTTTTCAACCTTAACTGCTTCTTTCTGAGCCTCAAGGATTCATGACGGAAGGTCCAAGCCAATGGTCATAACCAAGGCTCTTACTCGTAATGGTTCGATCCTTTCCTTTCGACTCAAGGCGTCTGCCACAACATTTGCTTTTCCGGGGTGATAACGAATTTCGCAATCGTAATCACTTAGGAGTTCTATCCATCGGCGTTGCCTCATATTAAGGTCTTTTTGGTCTAAGATGTGTTGTAGACTCTTATGATCAGTGAACACCACACATTTTGTGCCATACAAATAGTGTCTCCAGATCTTCAGGGCGAACACTACTGCTCCTAATTCCAGATCATGAGTGGTGTAGTTCTTCTCGTGGATCTTTAGTTGTCTGGAAGCGTATGCAATAACTTTCATTCTCTGCATCAGTACCGCACCTAATCCTTTTATGGATGCATCACAGTACACCACAAAGTCATCACTGCCTTCCGGTAGTGCTAAAATAGGTGCAGCACATAGTTTCTGCTTCAATAGCTGAAAAGCTTCTTCCTGTTCTTCACCCCAATCGAACTTCTGGTTCTTCTGCGTAAGCTCAGTCATAGGCTTAGCTATTTTGGAGAATCCTTCGATGAATCTCCTATAGTAGCCTGCAAGACCTAAGAACTGGCGAATCTCCGAATGAGTGGTTGGAGATGCCCAACTCTTAACCGCTTCAATCTTAGCTGGGTCTACGTGAATACCACTGCTATCAATCACGTGATCGAGGAATTTTACCGTATTGATCCAAAATTCACACTTGGAAAATTTGGTGTACAGTTCTTCTTTCTTCAACAACTCCAGAATAGTTTTCAGGTGTTCCTCGTGTTCTTTCTCATTACGGGAGTATATGAGAATATCGCCGATGAACACAATCACAAACTTATCCAAGTATGGCTTGCACACATGGTTCATGAGATCCATGAACACCGCAGGTGCATTGGTCAAACCAAAAGTTATAACTCAGAACACATAGTGTCCGTATCATGTTCTGAAAGCAGTCTTGGGAATATCTTCTTCTCTAACCCTTAACTGATGGTAACCTGACCTTAAGTCAATTTTTGAGTAGATGCTGGATCCTTGTAACTGATCGAATAAGTCATCGATCCTGGGTAAGGGATAACGATTTTTCACTTCACATTAAGTTTGTTTTACTCACGATAATCGATACACATTCGGAAAGATCCATCTTTCTTTTTGACAAACAAGATTGGTGCTCCCCACGGAGAGGAACTTGGTCTTATAAAACCTTTGTCAGAAAGTTCTTTTAGTTGCTCGGCTAACTCCTTCATCTCTGCAGGTGCAAGACGATATGGTGCGCGGGCAACGGGTATAGTTCCGGGTATTAGCTTGATGTGAAATTCTACTTGGCGTGTCGGGGGTAATCCTGGCAAATCTTCAGGAAATACTTCCGGAAATTCTCTGACAACAGGCACATCTTCAATTTGCCTCTCTAGAATTTCAGTTTCCTCCTCCATCATCATTTGAATTAAAAACACTTGGCATCCCTGGTCGATGTACTTCTGCGTTTTGATGCTCGAGATGACTTCTAATCTCGATTCATTTTTAACTCCGCTTCTTTCGCCTTATATGATTAGCATATCGTTTCCATATGGAACGCGAATGTACTTCTCATAACACACAACTTTCGCATGATGTTCATCCATCCAATCCATTCAAATGATGACGTCAAATATTCCTAATTCTATAAGGAGTAAGTTGATTTTGAACAGGTGATTTTGCAAGTTAAGAGTACACCCTCTTAAAATACTACTTGTGGTTAGTGACTTGCCGTCAGCTAGCTCCACACTATAATTAGTATCTAGGGTTGTAGGATGGATGTCTATATATTTACTAAAAGCATATGACACAAAGCTTTTATCCGCACCAGTATCGAATAACACCGAAGCATAAACATTATTGATCAGGAACGTACCATTCACCATATTGTTATCTTTCATAGTAGCTTCAGTACATAGGCTGTTTACTCTGCCAGGTGCTCTGCGTCCTCCTTGAGTACTGGTTGATGCTTGGTTATTTCCCTTAGGGTTTCCTTGATTCTGCCTCTGATTGTTCTGAGGATTTTGTTGGTTGCCTCGAATTTGGTTTCCACCGCCTTGACTTCCATTGTTCGGACACTTGTTCTTGTAATGTCCTTTTTCACCACATCCAAAATAAGTGACATCGCTTCCCTGTCCTTCCTGGCTTCCTGGTCCTCTTTGGCTTGCGGGACGAGGTGGAGCTCGGCAGTCTTTGACTTTATGTCATGTCCTTCCACAGTTGTGACAAATAGGAGGGCATGCGTCAGTATGGTGTCATCCACACTTTCCGCAGTAAGGTAATTTGCCAGCATAGGAACCTTGCCCAGCTGTAAACACCCTTGTTGTCTTTGGAAATTTGTTCAGATTGAGATTACTAGTGGTATTTGAGTTGTTGTTGTTGTAGTGGTTTTCGTTCCATTTCCGCTTGTCACCAAAGTTTTCTCCTAACTCTTAGACTACTTGGTACATCATCCCTTGAGCCATTTCAATCGATTCATGCAAATCTACTAGTTTTGATGAGGTTACATTACCCTTAATGTTCAAAGGTAGACCTTCGATGTAACGTTCCAACAACCGGTCGGTGTTGGGTACCATCTCAGGATATAAGAGGATGAGTTCGTGAAAATGTTGATTGTAGGCGGTAAGGTTTGTGCCTTTCACTTTTAAGTTCCATAGTTCATTTTCCATTTGCTTAACTTAATTTCGAGGGCAGTACTTCCGGATGAAGATAGCCTTGAAATCACTCCAAGGTGTTGCATGAGCGGTATTGAGAGTAACAAAATGAACGTACACGTTCCACCAAGTTAAAGAACTATCTAGCAGTGTGCTAGAAGCAAACTTAACTCTGTCACCTTCTGCAATGTTGCTAATCCCAAATTAAGATTCTAGTTTCTCAAACCATCGGGTTAAGCCTACAGCACCTTCAGTACCACAGAAGTTTTCACGCATGACTGCACGGAATTCTTTGTAGTTGCATGCCTTATTCTGGGAAGAGTTGGATCCTAGGTTGGTCTCTTCTTGAGTGCTTGCATCATGAGTCACAGCGGCAGCTGCGAGTGCTTCAGCTGTTATCCCACTAATTTAATCCATTACACAACAATAATCTTTACCAATATGCTAGAAAATAAGAAGAAAACTTAGAGAGAGAAAGTAGAGAGAGAAAACAAGAAAGGAATATTAGATTAGAGAGTTGGTGGATTACAAGTGAAATGAAAATGTAACCAACACCCTTCACCAAGTGTGGTGAAGGGATATTTATACCCATGCCTTGCTAGCTTGGCACTTGGGCTTTCTAAACGGGTCGGGCTTGGTTTAACTTGGGCTTTGAGCCCGAAACACGGACAATATTAGATTACAATCCAAGCCCGTTGAACCCGACTAGCCTATTACAATACAAGACCTAGTTTGACTTTCTAAGACCGATAACATTCTTGTTTGACTTAATATAATTAAGGCTAACAATCTCCCCCAATGTTGAGGTCTCTTTCTTCAGACTCCTCTGAACCACCGATGACATTGAAGATATGACGTTTGAAGTTTATGCTTTGCCTTGTTATGGTCTTGTCTTGTTTGTAATGGCTTTGTTCATTCATGCACAGTGTCATGATGCTTCGAACTTACCTCCAAACAGGCATTGGGTACGTCCATTTCCTCGATAATCGTAAGCAAACTGTCCCTCAAAGGCGCGTCGTGCATACGTCAAGTTGTCTTAGATACAAGCACCGAATTCTGACCAGTTTCTGTTAGAGCTTCCTCTCTTGGGTGGGTTCCGTTTCACACAATCATCCGCTGGTAAGCAGCCATCGTGAATGGGGATAAGGTGGGTGTTGGAGTAAGAGGAACAAGTTGATAATCATCCAAGTTAATAGCAAAAATTCACGCATGTTCAGCAAGATTTTTGCTTAATAGGTAGAATAGATATACGAGCGGTAACGTCTTATAGTTGGGGGAAATGGTTATGACATAGGGCAAAATAAGTAATCCTAGAGTAGAGGACGCTCCCTGTGGGTATACCTGAGGAAGTTGGTTGGGAATCTGGGAGGTACCCAAGTGTATTTATCCGTGGCTCAATTCATCTGAGTTTGACATGTCGCTAAGACCAGAAAATATGAAATAAGGATATAGATATATTTCAAAATACGCGTAGTTAAGCCTGTTTAATACACATGTAACCCATATTAAGTATATGTATATGGTTAATTGATTCGTTGACGGTATATATATAAAATACTACTAGGCAAATCCAAACTCTTCACCCTTGACCAAGGCAAAAAGTCAAGACTTACTTAGAGATAAAATATATAAGAATCAAATCAATGATAAAAAGATTCCGGAAGAGATATTCCCGGGTCGTATGTCCCAACGAGGCTGCAATTGAAAATTATCCTGGTTTGATGAGAAATTGAATGATGGAGAATATATGATGGAAACACTGATATAATTACAACTAAAATTAATTAAATAAAACCTAATTTAATCTACGGGAAAACAAGCAAAGGAAATGGGGATCTTAAAAACTACGGGAAAATAAATTAGTTATAGGGAAATCCTAAAATTAAATCTAAATTAAATACGGGGAACAGAATAAGGTATCGGGAACCCTAAATACTAAAAATTAAGAAAATAAATGCTAAATTAAATTAAAAATCAAAATTAAATTCTAATTAACTTAATTTGAAAAATAAAGAAAACTAGAACTAAAACGGAGGTCGTTTGAATGCTAAACGAAAAGAAACGGTAAAACGCACCGGATAAAACGGGTCTAAAACTGAAATTTAAGAAAAATAAAGCCTACACTAAATTTTATATTTTTCCTAGACACTAAATGACAAAAGAAAATTTTATAAAAAAGAAAAATATTTTTTTATTAATTTTTGGATTTTTTATGAATTTTTAAAGATTAAATACTAATTAAAACTAAGTAAATAGAAAAAGACAAAAAATAAAAGTTATAAAAATTCTGAAAAAATAAAATAAAATAAAGAAAAAGTTAACAATTCTAAAAATATAAAAATGCCCAAATTTTACTGTTTATAATTAAGGTAATTAAACTTATTAAATTTTAAACCTAATTTAATTAATTAATTAAATAAACTAACTGAAGTTAACTATAAGGACTAACAGTGAAAAGGGCACAAGGACAAACGGGGTAACAAGGCAGTTAACACTAGGGACTAACAAAGCAAGGACACAAGGACTAACGGGGAAACAACAAACTGACAAGGGGGACTAACAATTATAACTACAAAATAGAAAATTACACAAACAGCCCCTGATTTGGACCCCGATTACAAAGAGAGTCCTAAGTGCTTATTATCAAAAAGCCAAAGAAGCAAAGTTGTAGAAGGGCTTATGGGGAGTCTTTT
>BQNB010050332.1:15018-41560 GCA_026074375.1 Tanacetum coccineum | reverse complement strand
GCATTTTTGACCCCTCAAGTTATATTTTTCTTTGCTATTTTTCTTTGCTTTTTCTTCTCGGAGTTGACTTGACTTTGATTGGGCTTCGTCTTCACACACTTTTCCATCCCGTGTCTTGTTTTGTCGCTTTTTGCTTGGTTTTTCGTCTTTTTGTGAGATATCCGTTCCTGCACAACACAATTAGCAAAACAAGCATATCCCCAAACTAAGATGTTGCGTGTCCCACGCAATGCTATGAAGTAAGCACTTGAGAAACCAAAAATCTTAAATCCCCTCGAGTTATAACTTGGAAAAGTAGCCAAGCGTTTATCAAAGGGAATAAAAGAATCAATAGCCTCGATAAGTCCCGGTTCTCACCAATTTTTATATTTACACAACTACTCTAAATTTTTTTTTTTTTTTATATTTATTTTTTTATACAAGTTTGACTTCCTTTATTTATCAACAATGGGATCATAGAATGAGAAATGTTCGTAGAATAATCCACGGACGTCCTGACGGATAATTTCATCGTCCCCGATTTTTTCACAAGTCCCAAGCTAAGCAATTAAACAAGATCATTGTCGATATAAGTTAAGATGTTAAGCCCTCATACTTATGACTTGTGAACTTTTTACTCCCAACATGGATATATGATTTGAATGTGTGTGCTCGTTTTAACTCAACCATAGATCAACTTATTTTCATAGTCATAATTCAAGATGAATCACGACTCAAAGCAACAACTTATTAGGTACTTGTAACTTGATTTTAAACCATAGAACTTTTTGCAACATATTTATCATTTTCATAAGTTCTTAAAGCTAGGAATGTGTTGCTTAGTTTGAACACCTACCTAGGCCTCGCTCCCTAGTAGGATATCACAACCAACGACCGGTGTTCTTAGTTTGAAAACCCACCCCGTTGCTAGCGTAGTGGGAAATCACATCAACACCTTCTTCCTAATATGGCTAAGGATCGGTGTCTTAGTTTGAACCCTCACCTAGACCTTTCTTCCAAGTGAGATATCACAACACACCAAATCCCTAGAAGTAAAGACGTCTTAGTTTGAACCCCCACCTCGTGGTTAGCGGAGTGGGATATCACGACACATCTTTTACTAGCTCCATATGATCAAATGTATGCTTCATTGGCATAATTACAATATTCATGCATTTTTGCATTCATACTTCATTCATGCTTCTTTGGCATTTTATCTTTCAAAACCTTGCTTTTAAAGAATCAAGTTACAAATTTGAAGCTTTTTCTGAAAACATCGATTGACTTAGTTGAACAAGCACGTATGATTAGGTGGATTAGAAGCTTATGGGAGAAAAAGAACACAAGTTATTCATATAAGTTTTGAGACGAATCTTGCTTAACACATAAACTTATATTTAACTCTATCATTTCTTGTTCTTCACCTTTTTAAAATTCAAAGCAATAGAATTCGTGAAAGCTCGGCCTGAAGGAACTAGCTAGGGCTCAATACGCCCGATCGAGTCAAAAATTATTCTCATTCTACCCAAAAGAAAAGTCAAAACTGTGACAAAACACTTATTTTATTTTTGAAAAAATTTTAAATTTTTTCATTTTTTTTTTGGTATTTTTGCAAAAATTTTGGTGAAAATACGGGATTACGTGGTAACAATGCTGCAGGCAACAATCAAATCGAAGATACCCCCCCAAACTAGTACTAAACATCGTCCTCGATGTTTTGAAGGGTACTACGTTATCCTAAGGCCGTTTATGAAGTATGCCAAATGATAAAACGTTAGTCGATTAGATTAGGATATCGGGATTCCCAAAATGAAGCTGAGGATTTGAAGCTCGAGTGATCGAATAGACAAAACCGAGAACACGAGAGCCTTCACAATCCGGGCAATCCTGGACAATAAACAACAACAACACGAAACACGGGTGATAGAAAAGACAAGCTATCTCACACAACAAACAACACTTATTCATACAATTACAACTACGGATAAGCATGGGTTGCCTCCCACGAAGCGCTTGTTTAAGGTCGCTATGCTTGACCCGTCACCTGAATTTATTGGACATTAGGGAATGTTTGGAGATCCGGGACTACCAATTGTGGTACGTCCCCTCCAAAGTAGTGCTTAACACGATGACCATTCACTTTGAAATTCGGCCCGTTGGCTTGAGATAGCTCAACAGTGCCGTAAGGAAAGACTTGAGTGATGGTGAATGGTCCACTCCAACGGGATTTTAGTTTGCCCGAGAAAATCTTCAATCTTGAATTAAAGAGGAGGACTCGATCACCGACGTTGAAAACGCGATTTTTGATCTTGGAGTCATGGATTCTCTTTGTTTTTTCCTTATAGATCAATGAGTTCTCATAGGCATGATCACGAAGTTCGTTAAGTTCATTGAGTTGAACTTTCCGGTGATCACCCGCAGTAGAAAGATCAAAGTTTGCTTGTTTCAAGGCCCAATAGGCTTTGTGCTCAAGCTCGATCGGAAGATGGCATGCCTTTCCATACACAAGCTTGTAAGGAGTACACCCGATGGGCGTTTTGTAAGCTGTGCGGAAGGCCCATAGTGCATCATCTAGTTTGTCCGACCAGGAAGCACGGTTTTCACCTATGGTCCTTTCAAGGATACGTTTCAAACCACGATTTGACACCTCGACTTGCCCACTTGTTTGTGGATGATACGCGGTGGAGAGACGGTGAGTGACTCCATATTTCTGCATGACCTTTGCAAATTGGTCATTGCAGAAATGAGTTCCGCGATCACTTATGATAGCTCGAGGGGCACCAAATCTGGCGAAGAGAGATTTTAGGAATTTGCAAACGACTCTGGCATCATTGGTGGGGAGCGCTTTCGCTTCAACCCATTTTGACAAGTAGTCAACGGCCACGAGAATATATTTGTTCCCTCGTGAAGACGGGAACGGGCCCATAAAGTCAATGCCCCAAACGTCAAAGATTTCACAAACTTGGATGGAGTTTTGAGGCATCTCATCCCGTTGCGAAGTTTTTCCTTGTCGTTGGCACGAGTCACAGTTTTTGACAAACTCGTGGGCATCCTTGTAAATGGTGGGCCAAAAGAAGCCGGAATCAAAGATCTTTTTGGCGGTTAGGTTTGCACCATGATGTCCCCCGGTGGGTCCATTGTGGCAAGCCTCGAGAATGTCGAGAGCTTCCTTGCCGTGCACACATCGCCTGATCACTTGATCCGCACAAATTTTAAACAAGAAGGGGTCATCCCAAAAATAATGTTTCACGTCCTTGAAGAACTTATTTTTCTGTTGGGTTGACATGCCCTTCACAACGAAGTTACCCGCGTGGTAATTTGCAAAGTCGGCAAACCACGGGGTACTAGAATCACCACGAAAAGTCACCATACTTAACGTCTCGAGAGGAAATGTTTCATTAATCTCTTTAGGGTCGAGAACGTTTTCATACGGGTTTTCTAATCGGGACAGATGATCGGCTGCGAGGTTCTCGGCTCCTTTTGTGTCAAGAACTTTAAAGTCAAATTCTTGGAGGAGGAGAACCCATCGGAGCAATCTCGCTTTAGCATCCTTTTTGGCAAAGAGATACTTGAGAGCGGAATGGTCCGTATGCACTATGCTTTTGTTCATGATAAGATAAGACCGGAATTTTTCGAATGCATACACCACGGCTAACATTTCCTTTTCCGTCGTGGTGTAATTAGATTCAGCCTCGGTCATCGTCTTGCTAGCATAATGGATAGGCCGAAAGTGTTTTTCATGACGTTGCCCCAAAACTGCCCCTATGGCGTAATCACTTGCATCGCACATAAGTTCGAATGGTAGATCCCAGTTTGGGGCAATCAAGATCGGAGCTTCCGTAAGTTTATTCTTTAACGTTTGGAAAGCTTGGATGCATTCATTAGAGAAGATGAATGGAGTATTCTTCTCGAGAAGATGAGTCATTGGTCGGGATATTTTGGAAAAATCCTTTATGAATCTCCGGTAAAAACCGGCATGACGGCATGAAGCAAGAAAACTCCTACTCCTTTGACAGTGGTGGGATGAGGTAATTTGGCAAATGACATCTATGTGCTTTGTCAAAATCTATCCCCATTTTTAGAAATTTTATGGCCATCTTGAGGACAATTGCCCTACTTTCTTGACCATAAAATGGCTACTTATCCCCAGTTAGACATACAAATTGGTGTCATTAACATCCTTTGCAACATTTTCTCAAGACGGAGAGGCTCAATTTTCTAAAGGAATTCCAAAAGACTGAGAAGTCATCCATGAAGACTTTTTTTTTTTTCCAAGTTTGTCTTTTCTCTACCTTGTCGTGAAAGATTGGCCATCATACATCCTTTGGAAAGTGCCCGGTGAAATTGCATAAGCGAATGGCATGCGTCGGTAGGCCAAAACCTATACGATACGGGACAAGTAATGTGGTCTTTTCTTGATCTCGAGGGTCTCAATGGGAAATTGGAATTACCCGAAGAAATCCCATATATGGAAAACTAGTGTATCGTTTCTGCTAATCTCTCGAGCATTTGATACATAAACCGGGAGGTGGAAAGTGGTCTTTACGGGGGCTTCATCTTAACTTGCGGTATGTCAATGCATTATCCCGCACTGCTGTAAACCAATCGAGTTGCGGATTAACTCATTTTCTCATTTTTGTAACAACAGGTTTAATCTCACCTTTGTAGGGCACACAATGATATAGGGCTGACCCATATGGTCTATCGAAGATTTGCGGTAATATCATTCCGGACGTCAACGAAGTTTTTCGCAATTATTCTTGATGACAGTGGATTTTTTTGGATTAATCCCGTCTTGATGCTGATGAACAGCAGGTTTATAGTCCGCTTCCCTTAGAATTTTGTGGGTACAAAATTCTGGGTTAATACTGAAAATGTCGGATTAATTTCCAAGCGATGGCTCGCTTGTGGGACTTAAGAACCCATTGATCAGATCGGCTTTCTCCCCCAAACTTAATTCTTTAACAATGATGACTGGTAACTTGTTGTCATCTTCCAAGAATGCGTATTCAAGACTGGGGATGTAAGTCTTTGAGTTCCACCATCTGTGCGGTTCATCATCGTAGATTTCAATAGTTTTGGTCTTCACAAAGTTTGATTTCTTCTGGGTTTCTGGGTGAACAATTCCTTGATTTTGAATAGGGTCGGTGTTCATTGTTCAGGAATGCTTATAGGATGCAGGAATGTCCCCGTCGGGATCATAATAAGTTCGGCATCAACTTCCGGTGAAAGTTGTATCATCATTAGAGCCAAGAAAAGCATTTGCTTCCTGTCGAAAAGTGAAATATCACTTTCTCCAAAATTGGGAGTTAAGGTCGGAGCTAGAATTAGCAAAATAGGATCAAAGCACGGAGAAGGATTCGTATGATACAGATCAGAAAAACTCAAGACCACTTGCGAGTATTCTTCACTAGCCATATGGGGGGGCATATAATGACGTCAATCTGGTTTGCCAGTCAATATGATTGGAAATTTGCCGTGTACCTCGAAGTTTGATCTAGGTTGATAAGTTTTTATGGGCCTCTTTGCAACAAGAAGGGTAATTTCTTCTCTCGTACACACTATTATATTGCGAGACTAGTTTTTCAAGAAAACACCTCCCCGAGAATTTAGAGGTACTCGGGGGTCTGGCTAAATTCTACAACACAATGGCTGGTATTTAGGACTTTCCCACCAACCCACGGAGTCTTTGGCTGATACCGATGGTGTAGTGATTTGACGGTCTCCGTATGCTCTTGCGTCATGCATGTTGGGGTAAGCTCGGATAGAGAGAGATCTTCCACATCGGAATAAGACATTAAGATTGATGCTTGCACCGAGATCGGCACAAGGAATTGGCATTGTGTTAATGCCATGAAAATTCACATGGGATAAGGATCTGCCGGGGTCCCAGTTTTCTTTAGGGGGGGCCCAATAAGGGGTTGTAGTTTTTTTTTTAAAGGGAATGGGGGACACGCCTCGGAGCAATTTTGTACTTTTTTGCCATTTTCACATCAATTTCTCTTTGTTTCCCGATTAAGGACTTTTAAGTTGTAGGCAGAATTTAGGCAATTAAGAGTCAAAGCATCCAAAAAGTCTATTTCGAAATCATATCTATTGAAGATTTCAGAGAATTTCTCAATTTGTTATCGTTAGCTTTTTCCACGTGCGGATTTTCATCGTTTCTGTCTCGAAGGAAATGGGATTGACACTTTGGAAGCCATAACGGATTCAACATCGGGCTTGGGATTTGATTTAGGAGATTGGATTTGCACAAACGGAGTTGGACGTTTTGGTGCTTCGTTTGTTAGTACGGAGGCATCGTATCTTTGTGACCTCGGTATCTCGATTCATTGAAGTAGAAGTAGTAGGTAGGAATCGTGGGTCCTTGAGTAGTACACCGCTTCGTGGTGGTGATACATTTCCAAATCTTCTTTAGGGTTGGTTAACAGGTGTTACCCGGGAGAGATCACGACAACTGAAGTGAAGCCCCCCCCCCACACCCCCCCCCCCCCCCCCACCCCACACACCACAACTAAACCCTCACTCATACCTTCAACCCACCCCCACCCCACACTAACCCCATCCCCCCCCACCACCCCACCCCCCCCCACACTACCACCACACCCCCACCCCCCACCCCCCCCACTCCCACCCCACCCCCACCCCCCCCCCCCCCCCCACCTCCCCCCCTCCCCCACCCCACCCCCCAACACAACCACCCACCCACCTAATTACCACACTCAACAAAAAACTATCCATTAATATACAAACCTACTGCCAATCCAAACATCTTACTTAACTTAATCATATTGGATAATACTGCTGTTACCGTATAAACTTTTTTTTTTTAATAATATATTTGGCTACTGTTTTGTTGTTACTACTGCCATTATAGTTAGTGCTGCTCGAATATTTTTAATACTGCTTGGGCCATTTGGTTAATACTGCTACAATATTCATTAATACCGCTGCTCAAATAGTTTATACTGCTAGAGTTAGCAGTTAATACTATTAGTTGTATGTTAGTACTGCTGGCTATGAGTTTGTACTGTCAGCTTTGACAGATATCGAGCAATACATGGATAGAGGATCTCGGATAAACACACAAAAGGAAGTTAATACTACTAAGGTTAGCAGTTACTACTGTTGTACTTAAACCAAGGTTTGTGCTGCTCGTATGTTTAATACTGCCAATAGAAGATGTTTTCTACTGTTGGTTACTACTGATTGGTTTAAGGGGAAGCTAACAGATTCAGATTTACTTAAATGTTTAAAAGGCTTATATTATTAGATTAATTGATTACGAAGATTATTGTTTGTCACTTATTTGACATTGAAGTAGAGTTTCATGGATGCGTGTTCTTATCATATCTCAAATGGCTTACTACATTTAGAGGTAACTTGTTCGTGCTTAGAAATGATGTGATGAAGACTTGTCAAAATCTAGCAAAGGTGTGTGATTTTTCTTATGGTGCTCAATGTTCACATTTGCTATCACTTTGTACTCAATGTCTCATAGAAGATGAGGATTTTGTCAAGAGATTGCGATCTACTTATATTTCACAGATTTATTTATAAGTTTGACGTCACGTGGATAGTGCAAGATATAAGACACAAGTTTAGGTTGTTCTACTTCAGCATCAAATTGGTAATACTTAGTTTTCTTCATCAGTAATCATTACATAGAGCCTACAGAATTGAAGATTCACGAAATGGCTAATATATGGGTTTCAGGGAAAGCTTATTGTAAAAAATGTTTAACCATTTACATGCATCATTGAGGTAAAGGTTTTTACTACTGCTAGTCATTATTACTACTGCCAGTGTGAGTTTCTACTACTCAAGTTCATTTATCTTAAGGCGCGTCATGGAGGGTAATTTGAGTTTTTAGAAGACTTAGATTAGAAGTATGATATTGGTTTGTAGTGGTCAAGATCAAAGTTGCTTATATTCATAATTCCCCTATTGGATTATGACAAAAAGGGGAAGAAATATTAACATGTTGCAACTTATAGATCCTTGGTATGGCATGGTACAAAGGAAATCAACTTAATTTTAATAAAATTTACAATTCTTTATAATAAAACATCTAACTACAGGGGG
This sequence comes from Tanacetum coccineum, assembly GCA_026074375.1. Lineage (NCBI taxonomy): Eukaryota > Viridiplantae > Streptophyta > Magnoliopsida > Asterales > Asteraceae > Tanacetum > Tanacetum coccineum. Next base: position 33,496 of record BQNB010050332.1, on the reverse strand, counting down.
ACGCTTTGTCTTTAATCATAAGAAACGTACACTCTATTGTATTATATATATATCAACATCAAATCTTTTAAATATATTTTTCGAATTATTTAATGAATATACACAAATAAAAACAATAATTATATAATAACAAATAATTACAACACCTCCAACCGCAATACAATCATACAACACCTCATTAATAATAATTATATTCAAAAATATCTCCATAATAATATAAAATAACAATAATAACAATCACACACCTTACTTAATAACAACAATTAAACCTACAAAACAAATTATACAACACCAAATATCCACCAATAATCAGACAAACCACACAACATATACCAAATTCAATAAATATAATTAAAACTCCCCTGAACCCAAATACTTATATTCCACAAACATCACCCATACTCCTACTGTATAAATGAAATTATGTATTATTCCCACTTAACTCATAAACACCAATCACATAAATATTTAACACATAACACCAATTAACCCAACTACTACAATTGTATCTGATAAGTTATGTCCATATCCATCACCATTGCAATTCCCCCCAAAATCAAGATTTACACCAAATAAACATAATTAAACCAACCGCATGTATGACCACAGAAAATAAAAAACAAAAAAACAATCACCACCTCATTTAACAACCCACCCACTCTCACACAAGCGAACCGTAATCCACCTCCCCTAAAACATTAAAAACTTAAACTCCCACCCTAACAACCCCATATACAAAAACAATACAAATCTACCACAATAATCAGAACCCTCACCCCCAACACCCAACACACAACTGTCTGTGTATACCTTCAATATAAACCCTTCAAACCAATCCCACCCTCCCTCCCTTCACCCTCACAACCCTTCCTCTTCAAAACTAACCACCAACTAAACCATGTTATGTTATCCTTTCGACCCCCTAAATCTCCCCTATAGACTTGTTCTCTCACTCCTCTATACTCCCTCGTCCATACATAGACAATACCCATCTCTCACAAACATATATCCGTACCTACTACACTAAATCACTAAAGTATAAATATATAGAGATATCTATAATGATTCAGAGTGACTCTCCCACACTAGTGATTACTATCAACTCCTCAATAAAGCTCAAGAGACACAACAAATAATCAAATACACAGATGACTTGTGTTACCCCATAGACAGAGAAGTCTCCAAGACGCTCCGTATACTCTACGATGACCTCTGACCTGACTTGCTCCAACAGACAACCACCCCACTCACTCACTGATGTAATGTTAAGAGTGTAAGAATAGCGTCTTACCTGTCTCTAAATGACTAGTCATCTTCAAAAATGTGTCAGATTCTATCTATTCTTGCCTTCTGTGAAACCCCCTGTGTCTTGATCATTCGCCCCTTGTGTGTGTCTCAACAACGAGTCGTATTAAGTAGAACCCGTAATTGTCACGTTTCTTAGTAAGCACTTATTACATCCACCAATGTACTATCATTAAATACATAAAACCCCTACTTAAAATCAATCCTAACAAACCCAATCTACTCTACCTACCCTATCAAGAAGTCCAATGTCTAAAAGAGTGTCACTTCCAAGATCTATCCTTTGTCATCTGAACACACCCCCTTTCCTATCCCATATCACATGTTAAAACTCAGACTAATATGTACTAAATCATGTATTCTCCATTCCCTGCTCATTACTCTCTCACCTTACCCAACGAATTCATCTCAACAACAATCCACATAGTAACTACTCTACTCTCATATGCTTAAACACTGCTACTATCCCGTCCTCCTCCGCAATGCTTACATGTAGTGTATACCCATTCATTGCCAAAAATTTTCTAGATAAGATCATGAATCCACTGGCCCCATAAATCCTGTGTGTGTGTGTGTAACTACCCCCCACTATATCTACAGATTGATCACAATACGCACATCCATCACTCGTGCACACGTACCGGACCCCTCTATCACACCCTATCATTCTGCATCTACACCTCCCCCCTCCCCCAATTCCACCCTCTCACTCTTCCTGATCTACTCGACTTGTACTCATCATTCTGTCCTGTGCCGCGTACATAGTCTTACTTTTCTCTGTGTTGTGCGAAGCAGAAAATAATGTATAAAACACTGTCTCAGTACTATCCAATAGACACCCCATCGTGCCTCTCTCAAATATTCTTGCGCTCCACACCTAATCATAGATAATCCCCAAACTAAAACAACATGCGCAATCCAATGTCCACGTGTCCTCCTCGACTCTACTACAAGTATGTTAGACTCACAACATCACAAAACAAAATAAATATAGACCCCCTGTGTACTTGTGTGCATAAAACTCACCCCCCCCATACTAAAGATCCTACAAAAATTCTCAATCCATCCAATAATTCATAGACCCCCCTGTAAGTCAACATCCTCCGTCGACCCCAAATGAGACACAAATGATAGACATTACTCAGCCAGACATATGTCAGAGCGCTGTTATCCCACCTATATTCTATCTGTCTCTGCAGTCCTATCTAGAGACAATCCCAATACACTCTCTACATATACATGTCACCTCCCTCGCACTACTCTCACATCTGTAATCTCATCTGCAACACTATATGTGTGTCTAAGCAACTAGATTTGTGTGTCACCATAAATACTGAAGTAACTACCTTGTGTCACCTGTGTAACTGTGTGCCATGATACTAAAGTCTTACTTAATCACCTGTGTCAATGTACTACAATAGATCATCAGCATGTAGTGTGTTCCACCTAGTCCAATAACAGAGATCCGTCTCTCTCCTAGTGCTATTTTCACCACCACCCCCATCTAGTGTGTACATCACACCCTATTCTAGACTCACTATAAATTACACTTGTCAGAGAGATGTACATGATGTGTGTGTGCTCATCCATCCTCTGTATGTACATAACCTCCAAGCATGCTAGCACTGTAATCTAGTGTGTAATTAGACTGTGTGTCCGTGTTTCCTCTAGATGCACTCCCATCACGCACAGTAACTATGAGTCAATCATCTATGAAAGACCTGCCTGCTCTCCACTCGCTACGTTCAACTACATGACTCTTTGTAGAGAGACTCCCCTCTCAAAACACTCAAAACTGTCTTTTTGTTATAACAAAAACTGTTCACCTCCCACCTTTCATCACCACCTACGTACAGTGAGTCGTCGTGTTCATGACGTGAGTGCCTACTACTCAGATGAGAGTGTCCCCTCCTGACTCAATACTCCTAATCATATCATGTGTCAGATCTCATACACGTCTGTACTCTCTCTCTGCCACCTACTATACTACTAAATATGTATAAGTAGTACCTTATTCACAATAATATGCTCACTCCGAGACTCATGTTAGTCAAGTGTGATGTTCCCTAACAATCTTATTAGCGTTACCACTATCAGAATCACTAATATAACCTATCCTCATACGCAATTTCAACTTGTGATTTGTGATGAACATCCCTCAATACATCTCTTACTATCTGTCACCATGTTCCAAATGTCGCCTCATCCTTAAGACCACTCAACAATTGTCCGCCCATGACTACGTGTATCACTTGTTCCACTCACCCACCCTAAATAGACCAGTGATGACTGATGCTAGATAGTGGACTCATATCTCACTAGATTAATGATAGTTGTTCGTATCCTCTGTCTCTCACAATTTAATTCAGTGCATAGATTAGATATTATAATCTACAAGAATCCACTTGACTTTGTCCTATATATCTTATGTTGTACAAAAAGTGTCACAATAGAATGTACCACACGCAGTTCTACCAACTGTTGTGTTAGCCTAACTGTCTCTATGTCTTGTAATGTACCCTCCACAACCTCTGCATGGAGTGCTCTATTCTCCTATACATCCTGTGAGAGACTAGTCGATAAGCGCACTCACACATCACCTGTTTCCAACATAACTCTACTTCCTATCAATGCACAATCCTTCTGACCTCTGCATGAATCGCATGAACATCACGCTCTCCGATCCCCCTATATGACAAATCCTACTACTCCCCTGATAACGATGTCCTCCTACTTATAATCATCTCACATATAGGTAAGAAGTGTGTTCAATTATAAGACTTCAAAAAATTGTAGATCTCTCTAGTAGACACTCCTACACACCCGAATAATAACCCCACCTCAACAACAATCTCATCCCTCTGTTGACCCAATATATGTTGACAGATCTGTACTATAAAACACATATAGTCTTCTTGTTACAACGTAGAACGTCCGTCCTCCTGCTAGGCAACAATAACTCTGTATCTAGCTCAGACCACCTCCTCTCATATGACTGTCCTCCATCACTCTAGTATCTCTCTAAAGTTGTGTAGCTATTACCCTCGTGTTGTGTCTATTTCTCCTCTGTGCTCTGTAGTCCTTCACTATCCGCCCTATCTGACTGTGCACTGACACTGTCACCACCCAACTCATTTTCCACTATATAGTAACTTCTAATACAAAGATATCCTCCACACAACCCAAACAACTGTACCATCAACTTGAGAAATCTATGAGTCAATGTGGAGTATCTTAACTCTTGTGAACCAGTCTGTGATGTGTGTAGCACCATTTTACTATACCTAATAAGAGTATCGTGTGAATATCCTACACTACAAAGAGAGCTATACAGCTCCTCAAGCGTGACTACTCGTATACCATCTTCGTATGATCACGTGTTAACATCCATCTAACCAATGTAAGATACCTACACTGTGTGTGTGTATACCTCTGATGAGATAGTCACACACCATAGCACCCACCCCTAGATGTGCCCCTCCTAGATGAAAAATAATAGATGTATCTTTTCATACTCACACCCATCACTACCCTACCAGAGAACCTTACTTCTCAATCCCTCAAACAAAAGAATAAGAAATGTGTCTTACACCTCCTCCTACCCTCTCACACTCATCCCTCACACTCCTCATTCCCTCTTCCTCCTTTCCTCTTACAAAAATATACAACTAAATACAACCAACCAACATCTACCTAAATCAAACCCCACTTCACATACCTAACCTCCCCAAATCCTAAAAACACAACAAATCAAAATAATAAATCCCAAATACCCCCCACACCCAACCCCACCACCCCCCACCCTTCCTTCCTCACCCAAAAATAAAACACTCCCATCCCCTACCCTAGAATACAGAGAAAACGTGTGTACCCCAATGATGAATGAGTCTTGAAAAAAAAAACAATACCCGTACGAGAGTCACAGTATTCAGATGTAATAGACATCTCATAGACCTATCTCTCTCCATCTCCTCGCTGTCATTACCCTAGTCTATCCAAGATTTAGTGGCAAGAGAGAAGTCAAAAATATGCTAGCACTACTCTCTTCACTCTCCTGTCAAGTGTCTGCTCCCTCCACCGTGAATCCTAGACTCACCTATGTCTCTCTGTCACTGTTTGTGCCCATATTCCCCTGCTTCCTCCTAACTTAAAATATCCACACTCAACCCCCATTCCCTCCTCCCCCTCCCAATTAACAACTGTCAACACAAATAATACAATCACAACCACACTTCAACACCCCCCACAATCACCTCATTTCTATATCTGCACACTATCTTTTCTCTCTACCTCGCTATGCACCCACCTGCTTCAATAACTAGATAGTCTGTGCTTCTCCCCTAGAACACACTCTCCCTGTGACTATGTGTCCAAGATGAGCGAAGCTAATATCTCTCTGCTCACCTACTGTGTGCCATCACACCCACGCCTACTATCGTGAAGCGTCTCCATACCCCCTATTCCCTCTGTCTACTCGTTGTGTGTGTGTCCGTTAGTATCTACACAATGTCTCAATCCACATTCTAAAAACACCAAGAGAGATAGTCATCGTGCTCTCTCTAAATCACACAATAACAATCTAAATAGAACCCCTGTATCTTTTTTAAAACCAAGACCCCCTCTCAACTAACCGATGCACCAACCCCCTCCACTGTTGTGTGTGCTCTCTCTCCTTGTCATCACCACCAACTAGATCCCCAGCTCTACTATGACTGTATGCCCATTCACATACTTAAATGTGCCTTATCGTCCCAGACCTAGTGAAGTGTATATCACTACATCCGTACACCATGATGTTGTCTGATGTGTGTAAAATATATAGCACTTGTGCAGTCAATATCCATCTCGAGTTCATGCTATAAATCTTATTCAGATCGACACTCCACTTCCCTCACCACCTCATGACTCACGCATCCTAATACGTACCCCTTAATCCCAATCACTAGTAATCACGCACGCACTGTACGCAACCCATATCTAAGACTTCCACATCATACACTCTTCAAACAGTGTCAGACACATGCATCTCAGCCCTTGTGTCGCACACATTACCCTCACTCTAGTGTGCCTACCCTCTCCTCTAAACAACTACTGATGATCAATAAATCAGTTACAATCTACTTCTGTCCATCTAGAGACTTGTATCTAGAGACTAATCACCTACTCGTGCTACTAGCGTGTCACTTGTGATGAGACCACCTCGGTTGCCCACGCTAGAGAGATATCTACACCCTCAATATCAGACACTAGTGTCCAAGCTAATAGACAACCACCACACTATTCCAACTATACTGCCCAATCACTCTGCCCATACTACGCACAGTACCTGTCACCACCCTATCATTATAGCACTACTTCTCTGTATCAACGCCCTCTAACTATAAATCGACTCCAAACCTCCATACCCATCTCACAGTTGATGACCACCTTGGAATCGTACCCCCCTGTGTCTATAATATAATAATCTCTGCGTCTCCACTAGAATGAGAAAAGATCCGCCACACCCAATACATCCTATCTCTGTGACTTTGTGCCTCTCTAAACTACCACACCCCACACTGTAGAGTCTACCGATCTATACAACCGCACCCATAGAACGTGCACCTCTCTCGCTATGTCATTGTGTTATCCAGTAGAGTATCCTACACTCTATCTGAAACGTCTGACTTTCAACCTGACCCTCGTCTCCCTGCTGTCATCCCCATACTCATCATCATCATCGCACCCACTGTAATACTTCTTAGAATTCACTTAAACTACCTATTGTATCACTCCTACTCAGACTCTGAATCGTGTGTCCTCCCGTGTCAGATCACCCTACCGCATTCAAGCTCACATACACACCTACACAAGAATCGTATGCTCTGGTGTGTCAATCCTAAGATAGTTGTTAGACAGTAAAGATCACCCCATAATACAGAAATAATCCACTCTCTATGTCCATCTGAACTCACCCCCTACATACAAAACCCCCATAAATTTTGTGAACAAAGTGTCATATATAAACTACTCCCCTAACAATAAATCCAACACTTCAGTGTCATCATATATATCACTCGCTGTTACTGTGCAAACCTATACCCCTGTATAATCAAGCACTCCTATTGTCCTGTCTATACTATCTCATGTTCCGTCCTAGTGCCTGTTCCACCCACCACTATGACTCCAAGTCCGCCCCTACACACTTCCATATGCTCCATGTGTTCAAGCAAGAATCTAGAGAATGTATGTCTACGAGTCCTTTCCTAGACTCCTCCAAGTATAATAATATGTATAGAAGACACTCCACTACTACCTCTACATCTACAGTCCATCCTTATATTCGTGTGTCAACATGAGTGTATGTAAGTCATTAATTGCGCACATCTTCGTACCACCCACTTCCCTACAGGCACAATAACACCTCCGCTTGTCCACTCACTCGTACTATACTACCTTACCTACAAAAAATAGAGTGATGTCATATCAAACCTATATACTCGCATGCCTATAGAGTGACAAATCACCCATGTATGTGTAGTCGTGTACTACATCTCTCACGTATCTAATGTGTGTGAACTGATCCTGTCTGATCACATATATTTGACATCACTACACTCCCATCCTGGGATTCCGTCTCTGCCAGGTCTGTACTCATGATATTAATGACAATGTTCTAATGTGACATCCTACAAACATCTCCTCCCACGTACCTATCCATCCTAACATGAAAAGACTACTATTGTTGGCTCACTCTAACTTCGTCACAAATCCATTCTCTACCCCTACCATCCCCTAATCTCTCTACCGCCACAGTGTCGTCTAATACTCGCTATACACTGATACTCCATCTCATCCTCTGATTTCTGTGTCCCAATAAAAAACTAGATAGAGTACAGTGATGTCTCATTGACAACCACTCCTATCATCTAATAATGCCTACCATAACTATTAGTCTGTGTGTACAAGAACGCCCATCGCTACTAGATCACCACAGCTGCCCACCATAGAGTCCACCATATATATAAAGTCATAAGTCTCGCCATGTAACTTCGTCACTCTAATAATCGAGATACATGTCACCTATTTCTCGCTCACCCAATAGCACCTCTTGTCACAGAGACAGTCCTCACTCAAGTGGCGACAGTCTAGAGAGATCATAATTAATCCATATACACTACATACCACACCTAATGACACATCCCATGTGCCCAACACCTATAGCAAGACACAATCTCTATACGTGCTCGCTGACCCCTCACCACTATCCTTGAAGTAACAACCTACCCCAATCAACATGCCTCACACTAGAATACAAATTGAGTCATAACCAAGTTGCCCGTTGACCCCAACCCCCCCACCCCCAATCTAATTCCTGTCCCGCAGAACTCCCTTGTGTGTGCTCACCACCCCTAACGTTATCACCTATCAGGGAATCACTCCTTATATTAGCAGTAAGACACCCCACCACTAGACGCCTCACCTCACAACTATATGTATACTCACTCTTCTCTCACACCCTCTCCCCACACTTGAAAACCATCATGTAAAAGCAATGTCTATCCCCCCCCCATACCACCATAGAAGAATCGTGTGACTTCATAGATGTGATACTCTCTCTATCTCATATCCATCAGAGCTATAGAAAGTCTCGACAACACCACCTCTCTTGAGAAACTATAGAATACACTCTCTATCTAGATTCATAGTCCACCTCACAGAACAGAGAGTGCTCGTGATGATCTACCCCATTGTAAAAATACAACCCCACTCCAATAGTACCTTGTCACCCTCAGAGTCCTGAAGATAAAGAGAATATCATACTAGTCGTTAGTATCAGACAGTGTGTCACCATACTCTCCGTAATCTGAACAATGTGTGTGCATCACACTCTGCCTCCTTCTGTGTGTACAAGATAATTCACCCATAGCAAATTCTATCAATAGGAGACCTACCCACTCATCAACACCTAGTTAAGAGTCTATCAGAACCCCCTCATCCCCTCCTCTCTCCCCTTGTCTCTCGCAATGAACTAAAATGTTTACTAATAATATCTCCTGTTGTGCATACTCCATATACCTGTGTTCAACAAACTACCAATGAACCTATAGTCTCTAGTGTGTCCTCTATCTCCGTGCTCTAAGTCCCCTCATAGAACACTTAGTGCACCCCCAACAGCCTAGTGTGTATCCAAGAGACACTCCACGCCATCCTCGAAACCCGTCAGATCCTTGACATCTCTCGATATGTGTGTGACCAGCCCACTTACAAGAGTATCCACTCGTCTCTGCCTCTCCCCCCATGTCTCGACTACCCACATAATATCGTCATAAAGAGTGAACCCCATGTGTAGTGGACCACCCTAACCCCCCCTGTTTTTCACATAATTACCTCACCAGTGAGAGAATAGAGTCCTAATACTCATCTTACAAATCTGTATAGACATGTCAGTTACCCAAATTAAAACCCCTCATTACATAAAACATCACATCTTGTTGAACTTATAATGTATCAGACCAACCCTCTCCCTCTCACACATACTCCTCTATGCGCTAACCTAGTAGACACGAGCCAATTGTAGACACTCACTATCGTAAATCCTCAACAATACAATATCGCCTCTCACACATATCATAGTATCCTCTATCACAAATTCTAGTACAACATCTCATAGTAATCGATGTTGATAGTCATCAAGATAATAGTGTGTCTCCAAATATACACTGAAACTCGCTCTTGCGCGTGTCTCTAGAGTAGTACTCATTGATGTCCCTCTCATCACCACAGCAAACCATTTCTAGAACTGCACTGTCTTAGACAACAATGTGTTGTCTGCCTTGTGGTCTCTATAATCTCCTAACTCGATACTCTCTCATCCTAACTCTATCACCATCTCCCCAATGTCACATGATGTTCATGTCGAATGACACAGAGAATGTGAAGTGATACATACATAAGTCGCTATGATCTAAGCGTTCCCACGCTAATCAAATCTCTCAGGCTATCAGGATCTCTCTCTGCTAATCTCACAACTCTCATATATTCAAAAACTATCAGTACATAGATCCTGAGTGAGTTATAACATCTAATAGTGTATCTAATCATAGGATCGTGCCTAACATGTATAAAAAATATCTCTTACGACCCTTTTCGTACTACCTACCACTACTCCCTCTTACATAATACCTATGATGTAATACACAATCTCTATCTTGAACTACTCCGTGTGAGATGTGATATCTTATACATTGCGATCACCTATAATTATGTTGCTCAGATCACTCCATACATGTTTCCCAAACTCTGAATGATATGAGTAGACTCACAATAGAGTCTTAAGAGGTCATAAATGAATATCTATAATTGTGCATCTCTGTCTACTATCCGCACATGTCTCTAGTATCATTGTAATGGCTTAGCTCAAGTATAAGCTCTCACCCCATCCAAATTGTGTGATGTGCTACTCATCTATCAGACAAATAACACGGCTCTCACTCTGACCATGCGCACATATACATACCACGATACAAAACATCTCAATCAGACCCAAAGTGTATGTGTGCCAATTATCAACTGTGTGTGTAAATGTGTGTCATATCGCATCCTAGTACTTATGCACATAACTGACGGTCCTCATGTTCTAGTTCGAGACGTGATCATTACATGAGGCCTACAGTTGTAAGCTGAATAGAGTCTATAAGACATAAGTGTGAACTTGAGTCAGAAGAAGTGTAGATACACACGTGAGACTTGCAGTGATGTACATGTTAGCCGTAGATGCTCGACAACTACTAATCCTCTCACGTTGGATACTCGTTCTTTGAGATCGAATGTATTCACACTCTTATGATCGAGTCTACACTCAGTAGTCGTTTGTTGTTGAGCATGAACTAGTAGATATTAGATGGTGTAGACGGTACGGAGGATAGACGTGAAGTCGCGTGAGTGAGTATATTAGGAAGTTTTCAAAGTTGTAGTGGTGGCTGTATCGAGAGAGAAATGAGATCACACACTGTGTGTCACTACATACAGACTGATTTAAAGTATCACATCTTGTTTCTATATGTGCTTCACTTTTTCATTTATCTAACAACGTTCACATTTGTACTGTGTGTTAATTAGAGTGTGTAGTGTTCTCACCTCACACGTAGAAATGTGTGGGCACAAGTGAGTGTGATAGCCTAGTGTGAATTGCTCATTGTTGCTTCTTTGTGTTTATCCTTATCTGTATTGTGAATGTTAGATCTGGGTGCGTTTGTTGTTGGTCCTATTGTATGTTGTGATAATCCTATATTGCGAGAAGTTTTTTTCGTAGAATCAGATAGTGAGTCACATGTGTGTGTGGAACGCATTGTGGTCGGAGTTGCATCACGATGGTACTTGAGTCACATCGGATAGTGGAGCGACTGTTAAAGCGTGTTGTCTTCTCATACACGTGACCTGTTTGTTGACTCACACTCTGCATATCGTGTACTGGGTGTCTGTACGATAGATTAGTGTAGTCGTGAGCAGAGTATGGTTTTGGTTGTCACTTTCTATTGTTTGGTGGTAGTATGTGAATGTGTGATCCTATGCTAGTTACATCATTAAATATTGTGTAGCTAGAGATAATCTTGAGAGTAGCATATATATGTTGAGAGTAAGGATCGGTTTCTCGTCGCTCAACGCTGATGAGTTTGGATCAGTTAAGAGTAGATAGCTGTCTGCTATGTTGTGTTGGATATAAGATAGGTAATAGATAGTGTGTACGCGACAGTTAAGAATTCTCTACTAGCATCTCAATATAGTAACTCTCTGTCAGTTGTCACGTACAGCGTTTTACTGGTAACATGTATCTCATGTGTGTCAATAGTGATTTGGTTCTCAAGTGATTTTATGGTGCGAGTATGTTATTTTGTGTTATAATCGAGAAGTGAGGAAATAGACACTCTACTGTACCACATATCGATCGTGTCTAGTTCTGAGTGGTGATGTTCGAATCGACTAATTACCTCGCACACTGATAACAGTGCCCGCATTAAGATACGATACATGATTTCTCACGGTGGCTCGAGGGGTTGGCGGATGATGTCTATAGTGAGCAAGCACAAATAACACAGTGATATTTTGTATATTCACTATATGTTGTGAATCTGCAGATTTAAGATACACATACAACGTTCAGATAAGGTGTGACTCACAGACGATCTATTAACACTTTTGGCACTCGCCTAGTCGCGATAAATGTCCGCGAAGATATAGTATGTGGCTAGATGTAATTACCTACATCATGATTAAGCATATATGTTCTTGTCTAGCGCAGAGAGAGAGGACTCAGTACTATAGTTTCGTAGAATAAGAGTATAGTTTATTAGTGCACACTCGATTCGCGCTCTTGAGGGCATTGACATGTGCACACTAATTGTTCATTTAATGTGTGGTCTCGTTTTGCTGTGGATCATTGTTGTTGACAGCATTGTCACACGGTAGATTATTAGAGTGAGATTTGTTGATTTATTTGATGTAAGACTCTAAGTGTGTGAGCGAGAGAGAGATCAAACTTTTCATAGAGAAGACGTCTAGTCACGCTGTTTATGATCGTTTGTCAGAGTCCGTATGTTTGTTTACCGTATGGTGACGTGTGCGTGGGGTGATAGAGAGTGAGTAGAGCCTTGAGTTCGATAAGGTAAAGGATGTAGGACACGTGTTTGTATAAGTTGCTGTAGCGTGCGTTTATGTTAGAGATGTACTTACAAAAGGTCATACAAACATCAAACAGTTGAGATCGCGCGGGTCGCAGTTCGTGACTGTACTGATTGATCGTAAGTAGATACAAGAACACTCAATAGAGAGAAGAATAAAATAAGAGTAAGATGGTATTCTCTGTGGTGTTCAAGTTATGAAAAAGTGCGCAACGTGTAAGGCGATCACATATGTGTGTATCACTATGTATTTTGTGTGGTGTCTATACGCCTGAGATTAGATGTCTAGGGGTTGTAGGACGATGTGTGTACTCGCGCGAGAAAGACTTCGCAATTGTGACTGTACAGTAGAGAGAGAGAGGATCTCATTCATAGAGTATGAATGCTACTCATAAGAGCTATGCGTTATACTATGATCGCTCTACAAGTAGCACTAAAATCATGTATCAAGTGTGGATGCCAACAATAGTCACACAAAATACAATTTCTTCACTTTAAACACACATATTGGTGGATGCACTATTCTATGCGAAATTTGCGTACGATGAAGTTGCTGAGCTTCTGTATGTTTATCGCGCTGATTATCGACACTCTCGTTGAGAGAGATGTGAATACCTATTTAGTGTAAGAGGCAAAGGGGTGTGTGGATTAGGAGACCGGAATGCCATGTGTTGAATGAGAGGAGAGGTGCGAGATCGTGAAAAGTGTCGATATTAGTTGTGTGCAGAGAGATAGTAGGGTGTTGATAGAAACATATCCGGTTGGTTGTTAGCATGACTCTGCTTTCGTTGCACACACGGAGAGAGTCAGCTTACGCAATGTTCGTGGTTGATAAGGGTTGTTATGTGAGTGTTGTGTAGTTGTAGTGTTCTGGCGCGGACTAGTCGTTTTTGGGTGTTCTGTGAAGAGCGATCCAAGAATATCGCGCTCTCTCGTGAGTGACTTACGGTGGCTGTAGGTCTAGAGCATGTAGAAGAAACTGTAGAGTGGTTTTTGAGTTGAGAAGGATGAGGATAGAAGGATCAGACTAGTTGTGTGCTGAGGTACTGAAAGGAATAGAAGCTATCGGGGCGTAATGAGAAGATGGTTGGTGCCAACGATATGATGGATTACAATCCATAAAGCATTAATTGGGAGAAACATGTACCTTGAACCATAAAAGTTCTTGCTGCATTTGATAAGCAGCTCCCGAGACCTCAAATGACTTAGTCGGGCCTAATTTTGCAGCTAAATGCAACATTTTATTGACATTATCGTCTATAAGCGTCGAGTCGTTGTGTTCATCGCTCTCTGTATGCCATCAATGTCATTCCATGGTCTAATCACAGATTCCTTCAGCCAACACATGCTTTGGTCAGGGCTGGTTAAACATGCATTATGGTGAAGCACTTTTCTCCTTTTTAGGAAAATCGCTCATCACTGATGTATGTTTTTGATCAAAGAAAAGTTGTTTTTTTGTTCCGCTTCTTCCAATCTCACGTCGTCGATGTTCTTCTCCTCTTTCTCCGATTCTTCACTTGTTACTTCTCATTATTTTTTCTTTTCATTCTCACGCCGGTTTTTCCTTTTTTTGCCTCTTCTTGCAGTCGTTTCTGCTCTTTTTACTGCAATAAAATTCGTAGTTCAGAAAACAAATATCATACTGAACCACAAAAAGTGACACGCCAATGGCGAAAAAACTTGACTTTTCATTGCTAGAATAAAAAAGGGAGCGTTTGGCCCAGGTGTTTTGGATGACAGTGGTTAAGTGTGATTATTGTTTATATTTGCACATCATTAATCAAAAAGAATTATAAAACTTCAAATTTTCCATAACATACATAATGCCTAGGTTGAAATCTACTGACCTTAATATTATTTTTAATTGTATGGTTCATACATACGAATACAAAAATATACCTCTTCCCTTCTCCTCGGGTCAGCTTCGTTAGCTTGCAGCTATATCGCTGTCTTTCTTCTTGAGATCCTGTAACAAATTTTTAGAGACGGTACTATTTCTCAGCAAAATTAATGGTGAAGCATAGACCCATAATATGTAACATAAATAGAACTTATATACAGGTTATGCATTTTTTTTTAAATTACTTTTTACCATTAGTCCTCATTTCTATTAGCAGCAACATTAAAAGTAATTAAAGAAATGAACATAAGATATATCTGAAGTACATCAGTGTTCATGTTATTCTCACCACTGAGGCTGCTAATCTTCTGATCCTTTTCATGCTTCAACCTCCATGTAACTTGCAATAGATATTCGATGTGAAACAGTTTTGTCAACAACAACACAGTGAAATGAAAGCATGTAGAATGTGACTGTAGCATTTATAATGAAGGCAGTTCACAAATAATCTTACACAACTTTTGAGTAGCGACTAACTTAACTTTACTTTGTTCTATATCAGTTTAGCAGAATACGTACAAGTAAAACTAAACTCTTTTACTCTTTTATCACTAATCAACTACCTACTGATAGAGCACACAAAACCCAATTCTCCATAAATTTAAATCCATAATTGATGGTTACAAAACACAAAATAAACCACCTATCGTTAGTGGGCATTCTAATTTCCAAGAGGTAAAGGCCAAAGTTCTATGTAAAGACCAACTATGACACATAACAAAGCCTGTATTCAATAAATCCACATTATTCCAGCCTACATCAATTAGTAGAGTTTGGGCTTTTTCATATCACGATGTGCAAATAACTCTTTATCTCAAATTAGTAGTAGTGAGATGAAAATTAAACCAAAAGAAGCACTTGTTCTTGTACTAAAACCTTATAGTTTAGACACACGTCTACATACACTAATACACGCATGAACTTTTTACATGCTAAACAGCCAATCTAAGCATGCTATTGCTCATAATCTGCCATAGTGACACGTCATTAAGTTCGCTTACAAAGGGGGTTTTTTTTTTTTTTTTTTTTAAATTCCGGTACTAGTAACAAATTCCTAAACTTTATAGTGAAAAATAGATTGGATACCTACTATTGAACTGGAAGATACCTCCATTCTCTTAATTTGACCCTCTTAATGTTGAGAATTACGAAGATGCGTGGAAACCGACCTGCAAATTTTTTGGGAGCATAAATTATAAAACTGTTTTTACTTGGTGATACTAATGAAAATTATGCTAAGTAGTTAGTACTGGTAGTATAAAGTTACTACTGCTAGTTACTACTGTTAATATATATTAGTACTATTAGTACAAAAGTTAGTACTGCTAGTATATGCCAGTACTACTAGAGTAAAGTTACAACTGCTAGCATAAAGTTAGTACTGCTAGTGTAACTTAGTACTGTTGATGAAGAATGAAGAAAATATTCTAAGTACTTACTACTGCTTGTGCTCAGTTAGTGCTGCTAGTTCAAAAGTTCATGCTGCTAGTTTAAACTGCTGAAATATTACAACTGCTTGGAAAAGTTTCTACTATCAAATGGATAAAGACAAGAGAAAGGATTGGAGAACATGAATACTTACGAATATAAGTATTGAGTTATTTTTGTAAACGATATGTATAAGTTATTTGTTTAAAAGATTATGATAACTTAGGAAAGTATTATATGCCTTGTAGGACTCCTTGGTGTATAAAAGGAGGTCCTAGGGTATAGAATTCAATGTCCCAAAACGAGTCATTGTCATAGCTTCAAGGTTTTTTGTAACCCTAATACTTTTGAGTATTCGTATTTAATATATTGAGGCTGAAAGTTTGATAAACTGTTTGTCTTTGATTGTTTTACTGTTTCATTGTTCTTCTTAGTATTACAAAATAGATTCCGCATAGTTTGTGATATTCACAATCTTAGCTTCTACTATAGTTGTCTTGGATCTATTCAATACAACTAAACCTTACATCAAGCTAAGGAGTTTAAGATCTGTTCATTAACTTCTTAGATCGTTTAAGCTCAAGTTTGATTAGAACTTATCTAGGATTAAATAACAAAGATAACATATATGTAGCGGAATTAAACAATAAAGAACAACAATGTTATCATCACAAGGTTTTATTACCAAACATTTCCTCACCTAGCCCTAATATTATTTAATCAAGATAATACGGTTACCACCTGTAACAGGGATCAACGATCCTTGAGGCTACACTATCTATTAACTAATAAACTAACTATCTAACTACTATAAATCTACACACGTTTTTCTGTGTCTAGACTCTCATTGGAAGCACACTATGATACACACACGTTTCTGGATATCTAAAACTATATGTTTATGATCTCTTTATATAGAGAGATCATGACTTACAAAGGAAGTTAACATAAAGATATAAACAAGTAAATCTTATAAACATTAAGAAATATCTTCTGTTATCTTTATCTTCTTAAGGAGATCTTCTAGAATCTTCAATAATTCTCCACCTGCTTGTAGAATTCTTTAATGACGATTTTGATCCTTTTGTTTCATTCTTTTGTTCTTTTGTCTCATCAAATCCATAATTCCTAACAATCTTCCCCTATTTGATGATGACAAAACAAACAATGTTCTTGCACGAACTTCATCATAAAGCCTTAATAAATCAAAGCTTCCCTAGAAGTTGAGATCGTGGATCTCCCTGAATAAAACAAAACTTCCCCTTAATTTAGATTTCCTTTATACCATCCCACACCAAGGATCTATAAGTTGCCAATTGTACATGTTAACATCTTCTTCCCCTTTTTGTCATAATCCAATAGGGGACTTATGAATGTAAGCAACTTTGATCTTGACCACTACAAACCAATATCACACTTATAATCCAAGCCTTCTAACTCCTCAAATTACCCACCATTAAGCACAATAAGAAAAATGAACTTGAGTAGTAGAAACTCACACTAGCAGTAGTAATAATGACTAGCAGTAGTAAAAACCTTCACCTCATGTAGCACATGTAAATGGTTAAACATTTTAACAATAAGCTTCCCCTGAAACCCATATGTTAACCATTTCTTGAATCTTTAATTCTGTAGGCTCTATGTAATGATTACTAATGAAGAAAACTAAGTATAACGAACTTGATGATGAAGTAGAATAACACAAAATTGTGTCTTATGTCTTGTACTATCCACGCGACTCCAAACTTATAAATAAATCTGTGAAATATAAGTAGATCGCAACCTCTTGACGAAAATCCTCATCTTCTATGAGACGCATACCAAGTGTAACACCCCCAAATCTGGGTAGCAGCGGAATGTTGAATATCCGAGGGCGTTACTTCATAGATCAATAGCACAAGATATGAGAACGACCACTAAACGTGTCGTTTAAAAAGATACATTGGATTTAACAAAATACTTGTTCATTACATAAGCTCATGGCTTCAAATTGTTTAACAACATAAGTAAAGATTTTGGTTTATAACAAATGTCTCAAAATGTAATACGCCCCAAATCTTTAATATTGACTCTCCACAGAGTGACCCCCAATGTATCTTGGCACCTCGTGCCCTATTGACCTGAGAAAAACATGCTTAAAACGTCAACATAAAGTTGGTGAATTCATAGGTTTATGTAAATCAAT
>BQNB010050332.1:0-14372 GCA_026074375.1 Tanacetum coccineum | reverse complement strand
AATTTTATTATGATCTAATTTCACCATATTTTTTAAAATTTTGTACTCTTTAATTCAACATACATTTGATATATTTTTATATTTTTTTTGTTTTTTACATTTTTAGTGTGTTTATTTTATGTTGATTTATATTTTTTTACAACTTTAACCTTAATTAAATATAAACTTGATACGTTAAAACTATATACTTTCGGAGAGTGTGTTGTCTCTTTACATACGAGAATGATGATGTTAATATGGAGTTGCGGGAAAGCTACGGGAAACCCAAACGAACACATACAACGAACACATACATTTAAAGTGTTGTGAAACGAAATTACTAAGCGGGTAGGAAATTACGTAAAGAGTTGAGTTAGTAAATTTTTTATTACCGCCGCTATGCGCGGGTAACCAACTAGTTTATAAAAAACCATATTGTGAAAAACTAGAAGGGGGGTTGAATAGTTTTACCGTTTTTTAAATATAAGTTTTATGTATGTTTGTAAAACTTATATTCGACCTTTTTGTGAATTCAAAGCTTGCACAATATGAACAATGTAAATATATAAAAAATGATAAAGTAAGACAAGAGATATAATAACGGAATTTAAAATACAATACTTTATTTAAAACATTAAATTAAAACAACATTACACTAAAATAGTTTCTAGTTTATTAATCTGATGACTCGTAATCTGAATCAATTCTCATCACCCCAAATTCCATAAAGTATTCATCATCATCAGCTTGTTTTTGCCTAATCTTCTCCTCCCGTGCCTTTTCATCCATTGTTTGTTCTTCTAGTGTTTCTCTTAAGGCTTCTTCATCTAGATGTAGTTGATGTAACTCTTCCGCAGTAAGGTATACATCACCAATCTCATGTGTCTGTGATGGCGAACCACCTATATGGGTTTCTGAGCGGTGGTTGTATTTTTCATGTATCCAAGCTAACTTAGCATTCATTTGTTTTTCTAGTTTTGCCGCCTTTCTGTACATAGAAAGATTTAGCTCGTAATCTTTATCGGCTCTCTTGTGGAATGTGATTACATTTCTCGTATGCTTTTCTAAGATCTTCTTTAGTTGTGCATGCATTATCAAATTGCAAGGCTAAATCCAAAATCGCTTTCTGATGAATCATATCTTCGTCAATTTGTTTTTGAACCAAAGCTTGGATTTCATCGTCGCTATGTGGTATCGAACAAGCCATTTAAAAAAAAGATAATGAAAGTGTATATAATGTATGTGTTTTGTGATTAAAAATGGTATAAAAAGTGAGATTTTATAGTGAATGGGAGATTGTTTATTTTTTTTAAATAAAAATATAAAAGAAAGAGTTAATTTTTTTAATACACAATCTTCCTCTAATTCATCGGTCGTGCAGAAGACACTAACTTTGCAAAGGTTGAGGGTGAATGTGTCTTGCTTCGGTCGGCGTAATGGGGGGGACGCGTCCCTTTTATTGCCACATGAGGCGACCGACCGCAAAAGGTCGTCCCATTACGTTTAGCCTTATAAATTCACAAATTATCGTTCACATGGAATATGGGGGTGTTTGGGGTTGCGTTTTCAACCAACTTATCTGATTATCACGACTTGTAACCGCAAAAATCTAAAAATTAGTGATTGGATGACAACATGTGAAAAGTGATTATATGCGTTTGACTGGCCTCAAAACATGGTTCTTGATAAGCAGCTTGGGACTTACTGCTGCAAAACACAGTTTTTGGAAAACAAAGAATTCCCCATAAAATTACCAGATTGCCCCTCTAGTGATCCCAAAAAATACACCTACCAGCCTTCTTCCTCAAACATGTCTGTAATAACTTTTCTTGTTTCTTCAATTCTAGCAAATGGAAATGGTGATATGGGTTAACGAGAAGCTGCTTATTAAACAAGAAACTAATTTCTTCGAAAACAGTTGTGTCAAGATTAGTGATATGCGCTAAGGAGGATTAAGTGTGTATTTAGTCGGTGGATAGATCCGTAGTGACCACAAAGGTTTTATCCTTTTGGAAAGTAATATTTTTTTCTTCGTTGTTTGTATATAGTTGTAAGTTATGAATTTTATATGGTTTTCTATTCTATCCATACCATTTGTTTTCGAAATTGGATTTGTATTATTCTGATATCTATTTTGGTCATTTTACAGTATTAATTAACTAGATCATCATATTTGCCAAACACTAAAAAAACTGATTATCTGATTATTACGATACGAAACAACAAAAGCAAATCCAAACACTATATTTTAAAATCACGTTTTATAACAGCTGATTATCTGATTATCCGTTTTAAAAACGAATAATCTATTTTTAATAAGCAATCACAAACACCCCTATGTCAGAAGAGCAATGTTCATGTTCTAATGATCAAAGTCCTCACTTCAAGACACTCTACATGTTGTATTTGTTATTTAACAATGTGAACTGACTCGTATGTCGCTAGAGCTTACAGTATTTTTGCATTAACTACACCACATGTTACTATACAACAATACATATCATATCACGACAACACGCAAATACGTACTTCTAGTGATGTTTGTCGTTTGAACTTTGAAGTACTTCCCTTTAATAATTAGAACTCATCAATTACGACAAAACTACTCTACATAGTAATTGAAAGCTACAGTAACATTTTTTGACATGCTGACCTTAATTCAAGAATTAAATCATACTGTAGAAAAAATGACTAGAACACAACCATGGAAATCCTACTCTATTACTCGTACTATACATATTATGACACAATTTCTTGGATAGGTTAGGTTATACGTACCCCTAAAACATCATTTAAACCCTCTTATGTTTTTTCTGTTTTTTATTTATAAAAAAAATATTTTATTTTTATAATTTTGTTTATGTTATAAAACTGTGAAACGAAAAGTGCGAAAAAAAGAATATCAAGTTTAACAAGTCAAAAGTATTAAACGGTCAAAAAATACGAAACAGAAACTGATAAAAAACTGTGTTGCACTGTAAACTGTGAGACAAAAAGACCAAAAAGTACAAAACATCCGTACTTTTTATGAGCCAGAGAGGGTACCAATACCCTTCTTGGATATTTTCGAAGCTGAATAGTTTGACAAAGTTGTTAGTATAATTGTTTGTTTTAAAGAATCTTTGTTGGACCCATCACACATACACAAAAAAAGTTATTATTTATACTTGAATAGTCTATATATAACGAAGAACTCCAGTCCATTGTTCCAAGTGTTAATTTTTTAGTTATACATCTTTTCTATCACTCAAGTTAGTTGTTTCCTCTACTTCTTTATTCTTATATCCATTTTCAGGCAAACAAAACTATATATCCCATCGAAAAAAATGGGATTACCAGACGTATCGATTACTGAAAAGGGGTATCGTTCATGGCTGGTAAACTCTCTCTCTAGCTCTCGTGTATTATGCATTTCTGGAACGCAAAAATGACAATTTTTTACTCAATATGAATAATGTTATATGTGATACCATTATACGAAAAAAAAACCTTACAATATACTAAGAAGTGTCAATCATTTAAACAAAGTAACCAATTTACCATGCATGTTGCAAGTTTTGTTAAAGATGATTAACATGAGTTTGTTATGATGACAGAAAAAACATCCATCTGCAGTAGATACATTTGATGCCATGATAGTGACAGCCAAAGGAAAAAAGATTGTTGTGTTCTTGGACTATGATGGAACACTCTCTAACATTGTACCAAATCCAGATGAAGCTTTCATGACCAACAAGGTAAGCCACTAGCTCATATTCTTGCACTATAGATATTTATAATATGTTATTTCTTATATTTTAATACGAACAATAGTTAGTTCATTAGTATAAAGTATGATGTCTAAAGTTCAATCTAGTTTTCCATTTGTGAATATGGATACAAACATATATGAGCAACAGAATATCACAATTTTTTGCACTTAATTAAGCAACAAGAGTTGAGTTAAATCGAAAACTCACATGCAGATGAGAAGGGTTGTAAGTGAAGCCGCACGTTGTTTTCCTACGGCGATTATAAGTGGAAGAAGTCGCGATAAGGTAACCATACCAATTTGTTTAACCACTCTTATAGCAAAATACAAAATTTAAGTGCATTCAAATAAATTATTTACACATCATTTGAATCATAAATTTTGATATTCCTACTTTTCATAGGTATATGAATTTGTAAAACTAGATGACATCTACTATGCTGGGAGCCATGGGCTTGACATAGCAGCCCCATTTCAGTGTGTTGGAGATCCAAATATCCAAAATAGTTCTGTTGATAAAAATGTAAGATTACATTTAATCAACTACACTCAAACAGATGTTTGTTTTGTTGTAATGAATCTTTAGCTAATCTTACTTAAATTATGTTAAATTTGTAGGGTGATGAAGTTGTACTTTTCCAACCAGCACAACAATATCAGCCTTCAATTAACAAGGTAACAGTTCTCGTATTAGAAATAATATTATGTACAAATATCACTAGTAATAAAAGTCTATTTGATTTGCAACAAACAACATATGTATACATTGTGGAGTACTTTTTTCGTCGTATAATAACTATAAAAAATCATGGC
Organism: Tanacetum coccineum; assembly: GCA_026074375.1. Taxonomy (NCBI): domain Eukaryota; kingdom Viridiplantae; phylum Streptophyta; class Magnoliopsida; order Asterales; family Asteraceae; genus Tanacetum; species Tanacetum coccineum. The sequence goes on along the minus strand of BQNB010050332.1, from coordinate 9,829 downwards.
AATAATAGTAAAACACTAATGCAATAGCTACTAAACATAGGTTTTATTATGTGATTTTTGTGTAGATACTTGTTGTATTGAAAGAGGAAACAGAAGGTATAAAAGGCGTCATGCTCGAGAACAACAAATTTTGTGTTTCAGTACATTTTAGAAATGTTTCTGATCAGGTATGTGTAGTGATCCGCCATTACATGTATAAGTGTTTGCTATTCGTACTTAATAATGTTTGTTTGCCTAAGCCAGTACGGTTATTATAAACATTGATTTGAAAATATGCAGGATTTTCCGGTGCTAGAGGAACTTGTCAAATCTGTGGTACATGATTTCGGAGAGTTTAGGTTGTCGGAAGGAAAAAAAGTAATATTAGTGTAAAGTGTGTTAATCTCATAAGCTATAAACAAAAATAAACCGATTCATTGATATGTATTTTTTCCTTCATGTATTTAGGTATTTGAGATTCGTCCTGATATCGAGTGGGATAAAGGTCATGCATTGGAGTATTTACTCAAGACACTAGGATATGAAAATTCAAATGATGTCCTTCCTATCTATATTGGTGATGATCGAACAGACGAAGATGCATTCAAGGTATGAAATAAATAGCATCAGTACTCTATGTCATACCAGTCATGTACAATGTGCTAAACTATAAATAAAATTGTACTAAATGCATTATACTAAGAGCTTTAGCCGGTTCCTACACCATATTTATGTCTAAAACATCCCCTTTGCACGTTTACCTTTTTGATTATCAAATGCCGTTAGTGATTGAGTATTTAATAATGAAGTTGGTTTCTTATAGGCAATAAAGAACAGAGGAAAGGGGTATTCAATTGTTGTTTCCTCGACCCCGAAGGACACAATGGCTTCATACTCTCTTCGGAGCCCGTGTGATGTCAAGAAATTTCTGTCACGTCTAGTGAGCTGGAAGAAGAGCTCTTCAGAAGCAAGTGTATTATGAGAAGTTTAATTAAATTAAGGGAAATTGTCATGACTGTTGGAATTTAACAATCAAGTTAACCATTAACTCTTACGAGTACGCAGCGGATATAGATCTAGTTTAGCACATACAATTAACATACATTAAAACACAATAAGGGACATAAAAGGTAAATAGAAAACATACTCTTGTAGTCAACTGCAAGTAATTGAAACCGAGAACTAGTATAAACTCGTGAACTAAGTTGTCACAACTTCGACTGAGAACTCGCACAAAACGTAAACCAAGCAAGCGCATGCTTTTGTCCTACTTCACGTGTATCCCAAACAACACTTGTAACACCTTGCTTCTTAAACCACGTACCCAAATCAACCCAATTGAAGTGTACTGAAAATCAGAAGACAAACCTAGGGTTTTTTTTACCGAATTCGGTTTAACCGAATTAGGGTAAACAGAACCGAATTTCACTAATAATAAAACCCTAATCGAATCTATCAGTTGTCACTCGCTGAGAACTTGTAAACCAGTACCTTAACCTACTTTGTACCTTGTGGGATCAAATCACAATCGAATAATCCTCAAAGGAGATTACCGAAATAGGACAGAAAAGTATTAAGGTGAACCGAAAATCAATAAAACCTTATGAGGGTTTGATCTTCGGCTGTTTTAGAACTAGGGAGAGGAGTAGCTGATTTTTGGGAGAGTTTTAGTGTTTGTATATCACGTATGAATGACTTAGGGAGAGGGATATATATAATCTCCAAAACCTAATCATGATAAGTATATAAAACAAACTCCAACCTTATCACAACTCTTTTAATCATCTTATCTTTGCACAATGTACCTTAGACACTTCCTAAGAACATTCTCATAGCCTTCTATAGCCGGCCAAATCATAAGGACTTCCATGAGATTCTTGTCTTGATCATTTTGTGTCCAAATGGTTTACATAGAAACGCAACGTGAAGTTTAACGCACTCTAAGTGTTTAACGTGTGTGCCCCCAATAGGCTCACACACTTCTAGTCGTGTATTACTAATTCAACTACCATACAATCCAACAATGACAACATTGAACTCTCCAAAAACTTAGAGATTACAACCGAATTAAAAGCTACTCGATCAAAGTTTGGCAATCGAGTTACAAAATTCAAGTACATAGTAACAAATGCATAGTGGTTCTTTTATATGTTATTTGTAACGAACAGGCCGAAACACTTCCCCTCAAGTGGTGCATGTAGATGGTTAAACATTTAATCAATAAGCTTCCCCTGAAACCCATATGTTTACCATCTCTTGAATCTCGAACTCTGTAGGCTCTATGTAGTGATCACTGATGAAGAAAATCGAATATAACGAATTTGATGAAGAAGTAGAATCTCCCAAACTTGTGTCTTATGTCTTGCACTATCCACGTGACGTCGAACTCATACCAAGACCAAAATATAAGTAGATCGCAATCTCTTGACAAAATCCTCAACTATATGAGACACTGAGCACTACAACGTAACTCCTTAAAGTGATAGCAAATGTGAGCATTGAGCACCATGAGAAAAAAATCACACACCTTTGCTAGATTTGTCAAGTCTTCGTCAACACCATTAAAGCACGAACAAGTTATCTTTAAAATCAATGTCCTGCTATAAACATGACTTTAAGATATGATAAGACACGCATCTGTGAAACCCAACTACAACATCAAATAAACAATATTCAACTGTCTTCGTAATCACCTCTTCAAATAATCTCCAAAACGAGCCATAAAATAAGAATAAACTGAAATAATTCCAGTTCTGTCCGAAATCCAAAACCATCCAAAAATCACGTACTGTCCGATATCGGTCATAACTAGCAGTGGAAACTACTTTTATCGGACATAACTAGCAGTGGAAACTGCTTTTCTCGGACAACTCAAGCAGTGTAAACATTCTTCTCGGACAATACTAGCAGTTGAAACTGCTTCCTTGTGCGAACAGTACTAACCTACTCGAACAGTATTAACCATGATCGATCAAAGCAGGTAGCATTAACAATTTTCGAACAACACAAAGCATGGGCGAACAATATTAACTTAATACTGTTATACTTCTTCAAATCCCAAACAGTAACAACTTGTTTTGAGCAGCTTTAGATATTTCGAACAACATTAACCTTCTTGTATTAGTACCAAGAGACGAGCAGTACTAATGTATCAAGCAGTACTAAAAATGTTCGAACAGTATTAACATTCCATTGTGCTCAAACAGTATTAATATACATAAAACCCAAATCGAATCATGTTCCTTGTATTTCATACCGCCATATCTTCCTTGTGAGCTCATCAAAACAATCAATAGCAGTAGTAGGACATGTAGATTCGACACCAGAAAACATACTACTAGGGTTCATCATCACCCATGTGGGTAACTCACCAGAACTAGTAATATTATAAATAAGAACCATATTAGGGTTTTATCGCCACAACAAATCAAAGTCTTTGTTATTTTGTGCTTCTACTCGTAACTTCTCAATCTTTTCTTTTAACCACAAAGAGAACAAATTCTTGAGAGTACGAAATCCAACGAGATTAATAACAAGAAAATCATATAGCCAAAAACTCTTGGATTAGGATTTCCTTGATCTCGGTTTAATAATACAAATCTTGCATCAAAATAACAAATCAAAACCCAAAAAAAATAATATTAACGCTTACTAATTGTATTGCATACCCAAGCAGGTAGAGAGGACGATCATAAGCATCATTATATCAACATAACTTCAGAACCCCATTGAAACTTTTAACCACCTCGATTTCTTGAAAATTAGGGTTTTAGGGTTTCTTCAAAAACCTTGTAGATCCTAGATCGAGAGACACGTGGCTCTGATACCACATGTTAAATCTAAAGATCGTTTAAGCTTAGGTTGTTTAGACCTTTATATCTAGGATAATATCAATGTTCATAAGTTATAAAAACAAAGCGAAATAAGAACAAAGATATTCAACAAGGTTTACGATTTATACGTTTCCATCAAGCCCTAATTCTAGACGATCAACTCTAGAACGGTTACAATCTAACAGGGATCAAAGATCCTTGGGCCTACACCAACTCTACTAGACGTTTACATCTTTAACACTTTGTGTACACACACTTTTCTGGATATCTTAAACCTACACACCTAATACCCTTTATATAGAGGGATATTAAGGCTTACAAAGGAAGCTAATCAATAGATAAGGAAACTATTTAAATCACATTAATATGTTTCCTAATCATTATCTTTAACATCTTTGACCAAATCTTCATAATTCTCCACTAGCTTGAAGAATTCTTTAATGACGATTCTGATCCTTTTTTTCATTCTTTTATTTATTTTGTCTCATCAAATTTAGAATCCCAACACATTGCTTTTTTTAAAAATCGAACACAAGTACTTTCATGAGAATTTTCCCTGTTTACGTGTTGCCTAAGTAGCGCTAGACCTCATATTACCCAAAACTATCATGAACCGTTAGTTACCTCTAACCGATCTCGGATTGGTTAAGTAAGCGCAAGTGAATAAATAGATCTATTGGGACTAATTATCCCTATCCGGGTAAGTCGCACTTACTACCCACGGGTCGCCCGATTAAACGGATATATGTCATTTCGATTTTCGGATGAAGTCTTAGGTCGGATATCCTCTAGGGTAATGCATCTTATAGCTGTATGAAAGCTATGTCTCAGAATTAGTATCGGTGTCATGAGCTTAGCGCAACGTAAATAAATATCTTTTATGTGAAGTTGTATCTGTTATAACTGTCGCATGCCTGTAAAATCTTGTGGTCCACTGTTACACTAAATTAAACCTATGAATTCACTCAACTTTATGTTAATCGTTTTAAGCATGTTTTTCTCAGGTGCTTAGCGTGGAAGTCGTTGCTTGATTAGGTGAAGTTCTTGCTTGGACCAGTCACCAGTTTTAATTTATGTTTAAATACCGTTGACGATTTCAAACTTTATTAAAGCTTCCGCATGTTTCTATTTGAACCTTTTGAGATGATGTAAAACTTATTATTATTTTATCTTATGCAACGGTATTTATTTTCAAACGTACCTTTAGAGGTCGTTCTTTATGCTTTGTACTTGAGATATTCAGTGAAGTCACGCCTCCGGACACGTATTCCGTCCAGGCCCCATTTGGGGGTGTGACTGATTGGTATCAAGAGCCAAGGTTATAGAGAACCGGGTAGTTTAACTAGGTCTGGACTATAACCAGTATGTGATCCTTACGTGATTATATGTGTCTTACGTAACCTTACGCATGCGTACTACGTAGATAATATATATGTATTAAATACTAAGTATAAAAAATATTACTATAAGTATTTTGCATTCCATTCCATCAGGCTGTACTCGATGATCCGCTCATTCATTCGTTCATTTTGCATTCATTCAGTTACCCATTCATCCATTCATATGTCTACATCATGCATGGTTGATATAAAGATGATTTATATAAACTTTTGCTTGTGAAGGTCATGGCTATCTCAGTTATCTCAGTTTCATCAGACTCACCCGAGGAGAGTGTGGGGACACCGGCTGGACGAGTTATCTTGTTCGGCACTATCCTTACCACTATTCCCAACACCACACCTACCATTTCTCCACCTACTACTCATACTGATACCACAGTGACACTCACAGAGATACCTACTGTCTTACCTACTGTTCTACCTACTGTACCACCATCACCTGATCATACACCCGCATTACCCGATATCACACTTGCATGACCTGACTATTCACCTGCATCTGATACAGAGTCTGATCCATCTGAGGATCCATCATTAGACCATATACCACCATTACCAGCTATCTCACCATTTTTATCATCGACTGATGACACCACAGACAGTGATACACCTGATACACCACCATCACCTACCTATGGTAAAACTCACTAAGATTACCCCTTTTACCCAGAGATCACCTATCGTACCTCGTCGTCGAGTTATGATTCTAGCACCGGGATAGCCTATTCATTACCGTCGACCTTACCGGTACCAACTTAATGGACCGCTTCACATGTTGACTGCAAGGAAGAGGGTTAGACCGTTACCTACTCATCGACTTGTTGTGAGACATTTTGTTGATCATTCCTCATCACATTATTTTTCTCCAGATGATTAAGCTCGAGATTCTTCTTCAGGTTCATCATCAGAGGCATCGTGAAATTTTCAGTCAGATGCTTCATATAATTCTTTTTGGAGACACTCATTACCGGATCATTCTTCTCCTGATTTACCTAGTACTTCTGCGGGGCCATCTTGCAAGAGACGTAGGTCCCCTATGACATCTGTACCTGCATTATCACCTGTATTCGGAGCTTTATCTCCTGTCCGTGCTGATTTGATACCATCTTCTAATAGGATTAGGGATTCTGATTATTTGGCGGATGTAGAGGTTGATTCTAGAGAGAGTTATGAGCCGTCTAGGTCTAGAGGGACTGACGTAGGTGTTGATGATGATATTGAGAGGGTTGATGAGTCTCATTCAGAGCCTGAGATTGATCATGTGCAGGCGACTATTGAGGCATGTTTTGATTTTGCGGATATTATCAGGAGTAGAGGGATCAATGTGAGGGTTGTAGCTGAGACTGTTGCACGAGATGAGATTGGGACGGATACGAGAGACATAGTTGAGGGAGGAGATGATGGGGTTACTCATCCGGTTGTGTCGGATGATGTTCAGGAGGCTGCTCAGGAGGAGAGAGCAACATAGGGTACGTTTGAGACCTTAGGGGAGCCTGGTGCAGAGGTTCCATGATCACACAGTAGCTATCCCAGTCCATCGTGTACAGGTTATTGAGGGCGTTCAGAGGGAGCAGGGACATGGGATTGTTGGGGTTGAGTCGGCAGTCACTGCCTTGACTGAGAGGATTGTTGAGTTGGAGAGGGATAACAGGAGGCTAAGAGGCACCGCGAGTGTTGAGGGTCAGAGAGTTGACCGACTCCAGTATGGCATGTCACATATGCAAAGAGAGCTGAGGCAAGTACGACGTCTTAGATTTTATGATCGAGTGAGAGTTGGCAGATTAGAGGCGTTTGCTAGGAAGCACATGGGCTACCGTCTTTAGATACGTTCATTGGTGTTGTAGTATTGATCAGTAGCGTCTAGTGTGATCGTAGTGTTAGAAACTCGTATTTTCTATATTTTGAGAACTATGTGATGTAATCACTAATATTCGATGATATGAAATCGATGTGATGACCGTAGTGTTAGAAACTTGTATTTTCTGTATTTTGAAACCAATGTGATGTAATCACTAATGTTCGATGATATGAAATTGGTATTTATCTATGATATGATGTCATGATTTGATTTACTTATGCTTTTGCGTCATGCATTATGGGGTTTCCATAAATATATTTCGATAATGTATTTTCTATGTGAATTAACTGTAAATTTTATTTAACACCGTTAGTGATCTCGCATCACCTAGAAATCTCATCGAGTGTTACGTTGTTATGTTGTAGGAAGATGCCTAACACCCGATCCGGAGCGTCCATGACCCATGAGGAGGTTGAAGAATTGGTTACTCGCCGAGTAGCTGAAGAGATGGAGGCTCGTGAAGCCGCAATGAACCTTGAACCCCTGAATGAGAATGGGGATGAACAAGAAGGTGGGAATAGAGGAAATGGAAATGGAGGTAACAGAGGAAATGGAAATGGAGGTAACGGAGGAAATGGGAATGGAGGTAACGGAGGAAATGGAAATGGAGGTAACAGAGGAAATGGAAATGGAGGGAATGGAGAAAATGGAAATGGAAATAGAAATGGGAATCATGGCATGAACTATGGAGGTTTCATGCCAGTGGCTCGAGAGTGCACATTCCAAGACTTCTTGAAATGTAAGCCACATAATTTCTCAGGAACCGAAGGCGTTGTCGGATTGACCCGCTGGTTTGAGAAAATGGAGACTGTGTTCAACATCAGTAATTGTCCACCGAAGTACCAAGTGAAATATGCTACATGCACACTAAAAGATAGTTCTTTGACTTGGTAGAACTCTCATAAGAGAACAATTGGTGTTGATGATGCATACGCCATGAACTGGGTTGAACTTATGAGGTTGATGACAGAAGTGTACTGCCCGGGGAATGAAATCCAGAAGATGGAGACTGAATTGTGATCTAACCATAAAAAAAAATGACTTGACTGCTTACACTCAAAGGTTTGAGGAGTTGATTTTGTTGTATACTAGAATGGTCTCTGACGAAGAGGACAAAGTGGAGAGATTTATTGGAGGATTACCGGACAACATTCAAGGAAATGTGACAAATCCGGCTAGACTCTAAGATGCCATACGCATTGCTAACCAATTGATGGACAAGAAGCTCCAAGGTTATGCTGCAAGGAGTGCTGAGAACAAGATGAGGATGGAAAGTAACCCAAGGGATAACCATGGACAACAACCGTCCTTCAAAAGGCAAAATGTTAGTGGATAGAATGTGGCTAGAGCTTACACGGCTGGGAACAATGAGAGGAGAGGGTATGCTGGACCTCACCCACTCTGCACCAAGTGCAAATACCACCATGTAGGGCCGTGTACTATGAAGTGTAATAACTATAAGAGAGTTGGTCACCAGACGAGAGATTGCAGATCTGCAGCCGCTGTTCCAAACACGCAAAGAGCCCCATTTGGGAATCAGCAAGGTGTTAATTGTTATAAGTGTGGGAGAACGGGATATGTGAAGATAGATTGTCCAAAGTTAAGAAACCAGAATCATGGGAACATAGTTGAAAACAAGACTAGGAATAAGACGGGTAACAACGAAGCCACGACAAGAGCATATGACATCGGTGGAGGAGGAGCTAACTGGTAGGTGGAGATTCAACCCTTTTTATATAAATAAATATATAATAAATATAAATATATAACAAGGATCAAAAATCTATAAATCAATAAAACCGGAAGTAGTATATGATATTCCCGGGTCGTTTATCCCCAACGAGAAGTGAATTGGAAAGTCGAAAGTCGGTTTGATAGTTGATGTTTGAATGACAAAGATTTGGATTTGATTTTTCTAATTAAAATGCAAAAACAATTAAGGAAAACCTAACAACGAAAGCTATTAAAGATTTAAACCTAAAACGAGACGAGAATGTAAAAAACGCGAGCTTTAAAAAAACTAAATTATCAAAAATTAAACCTTAAAGTGATAAAAATGTTTAACTGTTAAGCAGTTTGAGCTCCAAGAAGCTAATGAAAAATGGAAATAAACACAGACAAGTAGGGTACTAAACCTAATAAGCAAATGCAAACAAAGATAAGCAAGAAAAATAAGCTAGAACAGGCATAAAAGCTAGAAATGGTAAAAACACTTAAAAAAATTATACTAAAAAGAAAATAAGCTCAAATAAGCTTAAGACAAAACCAAATAAGCTAGAACAGGCCTAAACAAACCTAATAAGCTAAACTAACCCTAAATAAGCAAATTCAACAAGCAAATAAGCTCAATTAAGCAAAAGAAACTCAGCAGTACTAACTTAGAGTTAGTGTTGCTAGCTTTAGGTTAGTACTGCTAGCTTTAGGTTAGTACTGCTAAGCCAAAATAAAACACAATAAAATAAGAAACAAGCAAATCAGCTAAAACATATATTTAACTACCCCTAATAAGCACTCAAGCATAAAAATAAGCAACTAGAATAAGCTAGAATTGCAAATAAGCTAAAAAATAAACACTTAAAATTAACTTTTAAAAAGGCAAATAAGCTTAAATAATCTCTAAATTAAAGACAGTAAGCAAAAATGGGCTAAATCTACTCTAAAAAGCTAAGTTAATCCTAAATAAGCAAAAATAATAAGCTAATAAGCAAAAATGCACTAACAGCACTAACAACACTACCAGTACTAACTAAATACGCTAC
>BQNB010050331.1:19254-39798 GCA_026074375.1 Tanacetum coccineum | reverse complement strand
TTAGTAAAGACTAAATCAAATCCGTTGATGGCTGTAATGACTTGCCAAAAGTCATATAGTTCTTCCACTTCCTATGATTCATGTTCTGAAAGTGGAAAATGGTTTCAGTCCTCCATAGACTTAACCCTTTCTGGGTGCCAATGGACTGACTAGCCCAAGAGTGGATGGCTACTTGGTAAAGGTTCATCAAATGCATTTATGTAGCTGTGGTGATACTGTTGTTGTCCATCTTTCGATGCTGAGTTTCTTGTTGCTGCTTTAAAGTTTTGACGTTTGTTTTTGGAGACGGTTTTCAAGATGTTGCTGTTCAATCCTCTGGTGCTATCAACGAAAGATCTATCTGGAAACTTGAAGTTAACTATGTCAAATTCAAGTTTAGGGGAGGATTGTTAGGAATATTGTAATATTGTAATAGAAAGTTACTACTAGTAGGTATGTAGTTCCTACTGGTAGAGTAAACAGTTCCTGCTGGTAGTGTAGTTCCTTATGCTTACTCCGGGTTGTTAGTGAAGTTAGTTAGTAATAGGGATATGCATGAGATATCCGAGGAAGTGATAACCCTTATCACTTTAGCTTTTAGTTAGGGTTTCAGAGGTATTTAAGGAACTTACGGCTTGGATGAATGTAACTGATTGAATTCATTAGAAACACGTTTATTATCAATAGAAAAGATCCATAGAGGATCATTGGTTTAGTAATTCTTTAACTCTGTTGTTTATATTCCGCGTAAACAATAGTTTCATTTGTTAGAGTCTCTCTTAGAGTTGCTTGTGATTACATAAGTGCTCTACAACCTTAACAGGCGTAAAGATCTATCTAGGGCTGGACCTACAAGTGGTATCAGAGCCTGGAGAGAGCCTCTGTTAAAGATACTTTACTACTCTTTCTCATAAGAACATCAAAATGTCTTCACAAAATCCATCACAAACATACCCTATGCCATCACCATCAGTATCTACATTCACTTTCCCATCAACAACTGAACCTGTGTTCTCAGCATCAACTTCTGAACCAGTCTTTGAGTCTCCAAATCACACTCAACCCTCACAAACTACCCAGTCTCAGCAACTCCAACAATATCACACAACCACTGTCTCAAACAATAATGCCAAATTTCCTTACTTAAAGAAGGAAGAATATGAGACGTGGGCCATGAAGATGGAGTATTGGATCATGAACAGTGATCACAACTTGTGGAACATTGTTCTAAATGGAAACAGCAGGAAAAGGACAGGAAGAGATCCAAAAGGAAATATTATGATTCTTCCACCTGTTTCTGTTGAAGAACAAATTGTTGTTCAAAGAGAGACAAAAGCAAGAACTATATTGCTTCAGTCTCTTCCTGAAGATCATATGGCTGATTTTCACCATCTAGATGATGCAAGGGATATTTGGTTGGCTGTCAAAGCCAGATTTGGAGGTAATGATGAGTCTAAGAAAATGAGGAAATCAATGCTAAAGCAGGAGTTTTCAGAATTTAGGGTATCTGAATCAGAGGGTTTGCATAAGGGTAAGCTTTTCATGTAATCTGTGATTTTTAGCTTTTAAAGTGCTTGTTCTTGTTTGCTTATTTCTAGTGCTTATTGATGGTTGAAAATTGATTGTTTTTGCTTATTTTTCTTAGTTTATATCTGGTCTTGTTAAATCTTAGCTTAAATCACTTTTCATAAGCTTAAAAATGAAATTTGAGAATTTAAAGGGGTGTTTGGCACTAGCAGTACTAACCATGTGTTAGTATTGTTGGTTAGATTTTGGCCTTTTAGTCACTTTTGACAAGCTTTAATTCAGTCTTTAAGTAAGTTTTTATAAGTCCTTTAAGTTTAAAGGTCAAGTTTAAGGTTCATTGTACCCATAGTGTAAATATGTGGTTTTCTGTTTCAAAAATTCAGCTTGTTAGATTAGAGTTTTGATTAGTGGTCTTTAGGTGTAGTTTTTATGCTTGTTAAGATTCAAAATGCAGTAGATTAGATTTAAATAAGGTATGCAATTGTCCTTTGAGTTTTTAGCCTAAAATCTGTCTAAGTAGTTTATTTTAAAAGTGTTAAAAGTCCTGATTTCAAAAGCAAATTTAGAGTAGTTTAAGTTTGAATTAGGATCTGATTTTAATGGTATAAGCTGTCTAGACATTAATCTTCATCTGTTTTAACTTTTTGAGTTTTCATATTAGGTTTTTCTAGCTAAAATGTTAGGCTAAAAGTTAGCAATTTTCAAATAAAATGTCAGTTGCTTGCGATTTTAATCAGTATATACTGACCTTTTCAAAAGCCTTTTTTAGCTTATTAGTTTTTCAAAATGCTTAATTTTTGCTTTTACTTATAGCTTGTAGTATTAAGTTAATGTTTTTTTTTTAGGTTTTAAATTTAATTTTTAGTATTATAGCTTAATAAGTTGCTTAAATATGCCCCGTAAGTCTGGCTTTGTTAGTGTTTATGTAGCCAATTAGCTTATTTGCTTTTTTATGCTTTTATGTTATTTCAAAATGCTTATGGTCTATTCTAAGTTGCTTATTAAGTCTATAATAGGTTAGTTTAGCTTATTAGACTTAAGTGTTGCTTATTTAGTCTTAAAAGGTTCAACCAGTTAGCTTAAATTTCATTAAGTGTAGTTTTAGCAATTTTGTCCCTTTTTCTTCAGCTGATTTATGGCTTATTAATAAGATTGTCAAAAAGTTGTTTTTATAAAAGTTGCTTATTTTTACTTGTTTTATAGCTTTTTCAAAAAAAAACCCAAAAAAAATATTTTATAAAAAAGAGAGGTCACAGGGGTCGAACCTGTGACCTCCCCTTCACATCACCAACACCTTAGCACACACACTCACTACCACTCGCCCTTGGGTCTTTTTCATTTATAGTTTGTAATATTTAATATATAACCCTTCTTTGTCAGTTTTGCTTATTAATGTTTTTTAGCTTTTTACCAGCTTATTCGTTCAGCCAATTTTCCAGCTTTTATTTTTCTTAAATTCCAAATAGCTTAAAGTAATTTCTGTTATTTTGTCATAATTTTGAAAATTAGTTTAGTATTTTTAATTAATTTTTTAGATTAAATCAGTTTCTAATTCATATTAAAAAATATAAAAGTCCAAAAAATATAATTCTTGTTTTTAAAATTTTCTTTTATCATTTAGGACATTTAAAAATTAAATTTGCATTTGTAGGGTTAAAATTTGGAGATTTAGGTTTTTAAAGCTCGGGTTTTGATCCCGTTATCGTTTTAAGTGTTTTAACTTTAATTGCTTTCGTTTTTAGCTTGCTTTTAGTTGTTCTTACATGTTATTTGTAGAATTAGAATCCAAATCAAAATTTGATTATTAAAATACGCGATCACGAACTTAAACTCGATTCTCAATTCACGCATTGTCTGGAAACGACTCGGGAAGGTTTTTGGATTTTACTTTGGACAAAAGTAATCTTTTAAAAACCTTACGGAATACTTACTCACTCTTCTTAATTGATATTTTGGGAATACTTATTATATATATATATATATAGTAAGGAATTTTTAAATCACACCCCAAACATGAAAAGCATACATAATGCTTAACAAATAAACCTTGAGGATTTAGGAATCTCTCAATACAACCTTTAGTCTATTCAAATCCATATCATCATCTTGGTTAGATGACGATACCATAAGGAACATGTCGATCAAAATACGTTCATACTCCTTATCCAAATGACATCTTGAAAGATGTCATTCTCATAATAATAGTGTGTCAATCAATAAATGAATTTTGTTCTCGTTTATTAAAGTCGGTATTATACCGAAGGGTGTTGGTCAAGTCTTAGTCCTTAAGCATGTGCTGGTCGAACCTTATCATTGGTTCCTAAACATTCTCATATCTTAAGTACACGTCATGATTCTTTTTACCATGGATTTAGGTTGTTAAAACAACGATTGCATGTGTCTAGGTTTTAAATTTTCTTTTAAAATGTCATAGTTTAGAGTGCATATATCTAAGACATGCATGTCTTGTTCCCCGTTAATGTATTGATATATATATATATATATATATATATATATATATATATATATATATATATATATATATATATATATATTTATATATATATATTTATATATCATCGTTATTATTTATATGTGCACTTTTCTACTAATTTTTTTTGTAGCACACTTTCATAGCTTGATTCCTTGGTGCCCCAAACAAGGGGGAGCATAACATCCTGAGGGGGAGTCGCAACCGTCTAAGACATCTACACATGTTAGATGATTGTGTTTTTCAACCCTTTAATATTGCTTATATATATATATATATATATATATATTTATCTATATATATATATATATATATATATATTATTTTTTTTAAATTATTACTTATATATTTATTTATGGTAGCATTATTGTGCTGTTTAAACACTTTAAAGTTGAACATAATTGGCTACAGTCGTGAGCCATTGATCAACATTATATTCCCTACATTTATTTATATACTATAATAACTAGCTTTAATGGCAATTTTTGTAATTAAGTTAACACTATACCTTTCTAAAGGTCACATATTAAAATGCCGAATTTGAAATACATAATAATTTGGCTCAAGAAAGATACACATTGACTATTAAATGCAGAATTTGATCGCACTAATTGGTCAAAAATACACATTGACCAACTATGACTTTATATAAGTGACACATTATTAGTGACAAATTTTTTTATTTTATTTGTTTTTTTTATATTAGTGGGTATTAGTGACATATTTTTTATATATATTTTCTATATATTAGTGATACATTTTTTTAGAAAATTATTTTTATATATTAGTGACACATACTTTTTTATATATTTAGTGAACACATCTTTTTTTATTTGTTTTTTTATATATTAGTGACACATTATTAATGACACATTTATTTTTTTAATTTAGTTTTCTATATATAAGTGGACATTATTTGTTAGATTTATATAATAGTGGACACGATAACATTTGATACGTTACTAAGAAGTAAATACAAATATAGTGTATAAAATCTATTGATAGAAACTTTCAGTGTTTTCATGTGTATCAAAATTAATGCATGTGCCGTTTTTAGCACAAATATCATGCCAAAGTAACTAGACATGGCATTCAATGCGATTATCAATTGTGCTTAATCGTTATCATTAGGTATAATCATTAGGAAATATAACACTTATCTTAAACAAATGACACAAGTAATAACTTTTCAATCGTGTAATGCTTTATTGATATAATCAAGGTATTACAAAGTGCTATGGATCACATTTGTTGAATGACAATGTAAGATTACATTTTGAACAAGTGAACTTGACAAAGTATCAAGTTTACAAGCGAACTTGTATAGTCCCGCTGATAGGATCAGCTAACTATTGTGTAAGTTCGACAAAGTAGTAAATACTTCTAATAACGACAATAAATAAAACGATAACATTTACTCCTTACAACATTCCCTATTTATAGTGATATGAGGTTGCTTCAAAGGGTTATAGGATCATCAAGGTATTGCCACCCCTGACTCTCCTTAAAACCATCAGTGTATTCCTTCTACATATCAGCTGATATCCATCCCAGCTGACGAGTATATGTCTCCATGTAATCTTCGACTTCCTCGAGGATGTCTTTGACTTGAATACATCTGAGGTTGCTCACTGAGGCTTTGCACTCAGCGAGTCCTTCATTGCTCGATGATGTCTATCAGCGAGTCTTCGATACTTAGCCTAATTTCTGTTTAAATCTAGGCAGAGACAATTGGGCTCTGAATTGGCCCAACAATCTTCTCCTATTTGAATATAAATTATGCTAAGTAAAATTTGTTGGTAGAAATATTACGATATTTAATCTATACATTCTCTTCATGTTTTGGTGATGACAAACATGTAACTTATAACACATAACGTAAAGTGCTCAAGTTACTTGCAATCACATATCATCAATGCATTCACACGTCAACATCTCTCGACGTCTCAAGTCTACTTCAACAACAAATATAAGTTTGCACCCGGCGTAAATCACTAAAGGTATGAACAAACAAACTTTAAATTTGTTGGATGATCAAATAAATAATTTTTTTCCTAAACTTTACATTTTTATAAATGTAACAAAAGGTTTTTACAAAAATAATTAGACAAAGTATTTTTGTAAATATAAGAAATGTTTTAATTCAAAATAAATATTTGAATTCAAATGTTTACCCTAAAAACAAAAAAATCTGCCTTAGATAAACCTTCCCCAGAAAAGGACAAAATGGGAGCGTCTGTAAAGATGGCGGCCCCCTTAAATATATGGGAGGCCCCCTTAGTGATAAGGGGGCCGGGCTATGAGCTAAGGGGGGCGACCATGTTTTTTGGTCCGAAACTTTGCCTATAAATAGTGGATTATTCCTACAGATTTTTTACCTCTTTGCACACAGTTTTTCTCAGATCAAAACCCTTCATCCAAACCTTTGATCACTTAACTTGTTATAAGTTTGTTTAAATGTGATCCAATCATCTATTCCTCCAAGTGCAAGAGAAGAACAATCGCTATCGTCAAGATACGAAGTTATGTAGTTTAGTTAGTGCATTCGTGACATGTCTTACATTCACAATGCATAGATCGAGTCCATGTATTCCAAACTTGTATAATAGATAGATCGTAGTGATCGTAGAGAGAATAGATAGATTGGGGTTATCGTGTTAGTGTTTAGGTGAAATTAAGTGTTGATAGTGCGGCTAGTATTTTAGTCCTTAAAATACAAAGTGTGTGGTAGATTGGTTCTAGCTAAGATTAGAACTCGACATTTAGCTTGGTGTCGAAAAACATTATAAGCGACGTTGTGTGGTTTGTTATGTTAGGCCATAAACATAACGTTTGGTTGTCCGAAGAAGAACTCGACATCTAGCTTAGTGTCGAAAAATAATGTAAGCAACGTTGTGTGCTTTTCTCCGCCGAGAAGGGAGCTTGTTGACTAGTGAAGTAACTCTCGAGTTGGGTACTCGGGGAGTAGAGTAGGACGAAGAGGAGCTTCGTGACCGAACCACTATAAATCATCGTGTCCGGTGTGCACTTTCTTTTACCTTTCGCTTTACATCTTTATTTACCTTATCGTCTTACATTTATATTAGCATTAGATCTATATGTGTGTTGATTGTTGCTTATATTGTTTGGATGATGATTATGTTGTGGATAGAAGTTAATATTGTGAGTGTGTGTATATTGTTATGATATGTTCTAATGGATATAGATGTATTATTCACACTTCTCATATTGCATTTAACTTCATTGATAATTTGATACAAAACATTTTAAGTTTTTAAATGGAAACGTATTCACCCCCCCCCCCCCACCTCTACGATTTCTACAAAATTATTATAAGTGAGTACACAGCTTCTTCTTACATATAATTTATAAAGAGAATTAACAAAAGAACTTCATTTATAATGTTACATGCTGACCAAGATTGTCTAGATTGTCTAAGACAATTTTCCTAGCTTCTATAACATCATTCCTAGCCTCTATTACAAAGTTCAGCTTGTTGTACATTTCTTTAGCCTCTGATGAGTTTCTTCTAATGGCATTTTGAATCCTGATCAGTTAAGGAGTAGTTGCCAGGTGAAATTCTTCTTCCCTTTAAAAGACCAAATCAAAATTACCATTGTAGAAGAATATCATTAACTCGGGTTCCCTGATGACCAACCCCTCTGAGGCCACAACCCTTGAAGGAGGAACTTGGTTCCTATCAGGGTTCTAAAAGGCGTGCTATAGCGGCGCCATAATGCGAGGCGTGGCCTCCACGTTACAAAACAGGCCAAAGCGTCGTCTCTAGGCGTGACGTGTAATAAAGCGTGATAAAGTATGCTATAGCGTGCCTTTTTTTGAACCTTTTAAAAGATTTTATGGACTTTATCTTATTTACAAGTATTTATGATTTGGGTTGTATGGGATTCGGGCTTAGTAACTTCATAACTCAATTTTAAGCCTAATAGCTAACTAATATTAACCACTCTATAAATATTTTTTCCGCCTTAAGTCACGCCTTAAAGATGCTATGACGCAATGCCTCACACTAAAGCTTGAGGCTTGGCTATGCCGCCACGCCACGCTTCACGCTATTTATAACCTTGGTTCCTATGCATCCCATCTACTACTATGTCTTCCTTGACAAAAACCTCCTTGATGATTTCAGAGCTTCTTTTTCTTTTCTTGTCCGAGGCTGAGAGTCTAAAAGCTGATAGTTGAGGTGGTGGAGAAATGCCAAGTTTTACAGCTTGGGTTGCCACCCACTAGAATTTTTCCTTCAGATTTTTCAGAAGTTGATCATTGGCTATACTCTTCACCCTGAAAGCCAAATCATCTAATTTCAGCCATTCACTGAATCCACTTAATCCAAGCATCTTCAGCACAAATCTGTCATATACAGTAAGATTCAGTGGCTGATTGTTTCTGACTATCTCATGGAGGCTTCTTTGGTGGAGTTGTTAATCATGTAGCTGATCTTGGTGATGGGTAGAGGGTCTGCCCTGAAAAAGATACATCGTTTATATTCCTCTAGCATCTTTGCCCTTTTGGCATTATATGCAGCTAGCTCGTCTGCCTGAGCTTGGATTTCATCAGGGGACAACGCCTTTTGAATCATCTTCTTTGATTTTTCTTTCTTAGCTTTTAACCCAGCCAACCTTTTGATACCTTGCATTTGAAGCTTTGCTTCTTCTAAAGTTAGAGGACCTTCACCAGCAGCCCTGAATTTATGAAAATTTGAGATATTTAGATCTGATCCTCCCTCATCCATTAATGGTATGATTTGTTTGATCTGCTCATCTTCAGTTACTTGGGCTTTTCACTTTCCTTTATTAGCTACTTTTGGAGGAGGAGTTGATGAGAATTCAGCTGAACTTGAGATGAATAGATTCGCTCAGAATTGCTCAAAAGGAATGTTGTTGATGGTGACTGGTGGCTTGATTGAGTTTAGAGGAGTTGGGGAAGGAATGGTAAAATCTTCCAAAACAAACTTCAACTTCTTAACAAGAGGCTCTTCACTTGGTGATTTAAATATAAAGACAGTTAAAGTTGGAGGAACTTGTTCAGATGCTTGCTCCCCATGAGTAGATGTTTGCTCCCCCTGAGCTTTAGCAGTTTGCTCATTATCCATGACATGATCATATTGTGCTTGAGTAGACACATACTCCTCCTCAATAGCAGCATTGGCCGATGCTGGTACTGGGTCTATCAATCTGACTAGTTCTCTGATCAACTCAACCAACTCAAGGATATCAGAGGCATTCTTTTCAATCTTGGTTTGCAGCTATTTGGCATTGACAACCATAATGTCATTAGGTACCCTAATAGTGGAATTAACCATTTGCTCTAAGTATTTAATCAGCTGCATCTGATATTTGGCATTCCACCCGAGCAGCTCATTTACAGCCCCAATTTCCTTCTTTACATTTCACTTGACAGACTTGCCAATTGTAGTACGAATAGCCTTACTCAACTGATTTTGAAGAAGCACAAACCATCGACTTTCCATTCTGTTTAGAGCATTGAATTCCCTGTTGAGAGGTTTAAGGAGAATTTTAGGAACCTCAGCTCTGAGAGTCTTTTTGACCCTATTGTCAAACTTTGGCAAGGCTTTCTTGACAGTGTCTTTTAGGAGATCAGTGAGGATGTTCTTGATAGTGTCATATAGTAGCTCAGGTAGTCTGTCCTCAAGAGCATCAGCTACCATTATGGGCACTGAGTCATCAATATTATCAGCCACCCGTTGAGACAGAGATGACTCAAGATTCGCTACTTTGGCAAAAAAAGGGGTTGATGTTAGCCTGAAGATGACCAAGGGGGTCTGACTTAGTTGGCTTATTAGCGAAAGTATTTATTGTGACATTCTGTAAAATTCAGGTAAATAATATAATTCTATTTTACTCTCATTTTACCCCTTAAGTAAATTTTTACTTTTACTTTTACCCGATTCTGAAAATTTCGCCTTCCTAGTCAAGTTTGAGTCGTGATTGAAATTTTGTTTTCGTCTACGTGTCTATCATAGTACAATATTTTCATTGTTCACCCTTAAGATTTCAAAATCTTTATTTTGGTCATTTTAATTTTTATCTTGCGTTTTCGCCAGACTTTGTTAAACCTCGCATAATTATACTAAAACCTTACCTTTTTCCTTAAACCTTCACCTTTTATTTAACCATTACAATAACACAAGAATTTAGAGAGAGAAAAATAAGCCATATAGGCCGGATATAGTAAACACACTCCATCTTTTTTTTTTCATTTCCCACAAACGTAATCATCATTCCCTCTCATGCAAATCTCATAAAACACAAAACCATCCAACTCCTCCATTTTTCCTCCTTGGCTTCCGATATCCACCACCACCATCACCATACTTATAAAAATTCTCTATTCATTCAATCCCTCACAACATGTATCCTAAGATCCTTGTAAAGTTTGGTTAGTTTTGGTGAAGATTTGAAGGGTTTTTGGGACTTTTCTTGAAGGGTTGATTTGGGGTTTGTTTTAATCAAGAGTATATTGTTGTCTTCGGTATTTGGAAGCAAAGGTGTATTTGAATTGGGGTGTTTACTTGGTTCGAAAATCAACCCTAGTCCACAAGGGTTTGTTTGTTTTTTATTTGCTTGTTTCAAACACCTCTCAAGTAAGTTTGATTCTCTATTTTAATTATTCCTTTTGATTTGGTCTAGGAAAGATTATGTTGATTTCTGGAAATCTTAGATATTTTGTGTTTGTTAATGTGTTAATCAATCATGTATGGCATTGTATAGGGGTTTGTGGTGATTGGATTGAGGTTTGGATTGATTTTGATGAGTTTTTAGGAGTAGATTTTAGACCAGCAGGTTGTTGCCTTGATTTCGAATTTATTTTTGTCTTAGTAGACCTGGAAGTTTTGATATATTTACAGGTCTAGTTCTTAAGTACATGTGGCTAATTGGATGGAAATTTATCTCCTCTGGATGAGTGACATACGGCCTTTTTACCAAAACATGTCAATATGATCTAGTCGTAGGAAATGGAGCATAACTCCATGTTGTTATGCAAACCCCTTGTGAAACAATCAAAATAACAATAGAGGACCCTTAGTCGTATCACCTCTAAGTGGTTTCACCTAAAAAGCCCTCGTAGATTTCAATTTGTGTCCGTTTTCATAAACTATAAAAATTGGCCGAACTTCTTTGGGTCAGCTTTGTAATGCTAGGTAAATTTGAGTGTAGAGGAAAATTTTTGACTTGGGAAGTTCTGGGAAATTCAATAGTGACAGAGGTATGTGTCTTAGTACATTTTGTCATTTGATTGGAGCGATAACTAATTCGGATGGTTGAGATATTGTCATATTACTAAAACGGGTCATTTCGCGCAACCTCAACTTGGAACCTATATAAGTCAGTAAGTTTGTATAATAGCACCCACAATTAAAAGCTCAGGCTTCTAGGTATCGATTCAAAGTAAATTTGTCCGTGTGTTTCGTCCTCATTGGTTATACGGTTTAGAAGATATGCTAAAAATGGTGAAGGCATAATATTCAGATAATGACATGCACTTGTATTGAATGGTAAATTAGTAATTACACTTAGGTACTGGAAATTTCTGGGCAGCGGGGCCCACATTTCTGGAAAATAGACTCGAAATGCAACCTGTACGCGAAAACCACATGTTTATATCTATTACGGATTTTAAATGACACGCTTTTAAAGATGGGTAAAATTTCAGAATTTTGTAAATATAAGACATAGTTAGACGTAAAACTAAGGTGGTCACTTGTAGAAATTATTGGTTAAGATGTAAACTTGAGACACGTCGTAGAGATGATATTAGTTCAGATCTAGACTTGTGTTTTGAGTAAGTTTGACCCATGAAAGTTAGGACGCAATGTCATACTTATTTCGGTCAAATAAAAATGTTTTATACAATTTTCCTTTCTATTTCATTTCCAATTGTGTGTGTATTAGTTGGTTATTTTTCTAAGTTGATCCTTTTATTTTAGGTCACACTTAGGGGATTTGATTTACTTCAGCTTCTATATTATTGATTTTGCCGAGTCGCATAAGGTGAGTTCATAGCCCCTTTTTTACTACTTACTTGTTTTACAAACTCTACGGAGTGAGATTACATGCTTGTTTTACTTTAGACACAAGTGCTTTTTAAATTGTATGCTATCCAGATTATTGCCTGGATATTATTGCCTAAGTTACCACTATGCCACTTAAGTCCCCCTTTCTAATCATGAACCGTTAATTACTAATGTAGTAAGCGTGAGTGTTATGGGTAGATCTATCAGGACTGACAATCCCCACTTGGAATTTCTGGTCACAAGTTGGCCATGGTGCATTTAACATTTCGAGGAACTTGTAGGCTGTCTTGGCAGACACCCTATAATTTGTTTTGGGGCACTAACAGTTAAGGTTTCGGGGTCATAAGCTTAGTGCAATAATATATGTTTTTCATTTAGACTTGGTGAATTTGTTTCTCTTGTCTACTACTAAATCTTGTGGTCCACTAAACTGTTTGAATGCAATAACATTACTCGATTTACTTAATCATTGTTTTATGATTAAAACCTATGAATTCACTCAACAATTTTGTTGACTTTTTTAGCATGTTTTATCTCAAGTTTTCAAGTATTTTTCTAGGAAGGAAGCCACACGGATATGTATTTAGGAGACTCTTCATTTTATACATTGATAAATTTTCTTTTGAAAATATTGTGTTGTAAAGAATATCTATTATTAAATTCGATGAAAATTTTATCTAAACATTTTGTCATGTTTGAAAACATTGTGTTTTATTAAAACTGTTGGGACCTATTTGCAAACTCTGATGTTTTAATGTATCGAATGTGAAACATTTTATAATTTATTTTAAAACGTATCTATTTATGAGATCGTTTTCTGTGACTTGTACTTCTTGTTCCATGACGACGCACCCCAATGTTACCTTTCCGTTGCAGTCCAATTTTAAGGGTGTGACAGATTGGTATCAGAGCACTAGTCATAGAGAACTAGGTCATTTTCAAAACCTAGACTATGACTATTTTTCAAAATTTAGAGTCTCTCTTCGTTTTATCCGATATCCGTGCGCACGTGCTTCCTGGTTCCTTATATTTACTCCCTCAAGCATTACTAATAGTATTATATGGATAATGATTTTATAATACTTGACTTTCTTTTCGATTTCTTACACGTATCTTCGAGATTACTGCTATTATTTATATAAAGGCGATTTATCTAAATGTCGACTATGTTCGATCACTTATGTCTACCTTCTTGAGCGTCACTATATTTTTTTATAAATGTTGCTCATATAAATACTATGACGTTTCTTAAGACATTGTTAGCTATACAATGGTCTCTAAAAATTTCTCATGATTTTTCTATAATGCCATTTTCGATGATATTGAAATTCGACATAGTTTGTCGATCCCATTGGTTATTTTACTAATTGACTACGAGTTTGGGCACTCGCTTCATACTTCTGTAACGCATACGTCATCATGTAACCTACTGCATAGAAGCATGCCGACTTATTGGAATACGACAATTAACTTATCTCCTCGTACATGGCGCCTTGGAACATCTACTTTTGGAACATGACTCATTAACGTCTTATTCTCTCTTTCTTTTCTTCTTGCCATCAAGAAGATAACTGCTAAAGTTCAACCGCTACCAAACGACTTATAGCCCAACGTATGGCTGACATGCTCTTTCGCCTAGAACAAAACGAGATCCGAGATATCGAGAATGAATCGCGCATGAAGACCTTGAGTCAAACCACACTAACGAAGGTCATGTCCTCCGACCGAAATATCATTTGGGAACAACACAACAAGCATCCTCCACTCCGTAGTGAGAATCTCGGTCATCATAGTTAATGATGACCTTTTTATTTAAAACATTTTGTTTGAAAACTCTCAATGTATTGATTGCTTTGTGGTACATATGTATCCATTCTCTCTAATAATTAATTGTTTGTACAATTAACTTCTCATATTCCATTTTTATATCCTTGATATACCATATCCTTATTATATGCGAGTTCTAACCATTAGTATTAACTCCCTTTAATCATCAATTGTTAATACAATTATTTTCTCATAGCCCATTTTAACATCCTTGATAAACCACTTCCTTAATATGCGCTTATTTTGGCCATTTGGTATTAAATCTCTTTAATAAGTAATTGTTTGTACAATTAACTCACTTATCTCATTTAGCAGTCTTGACATATTGTTTCCTTGAAATAAGCCTCTTTCAACTATTAGTATTAATTCTCTCGTTTGCATCGGTTAACTTCACAAATGACTCTCTATAGTCTTTCATAATTCTTTACGTTCATTTCTTCTTGACCGTTGCTATGTTTTGATATTCTTGACACCTACCTCTATCCTACCATCATTATGGTCAATTGATTCTTTGTTTGACTTATTATTTGTACAAATGATCCTTCATACTCCCTTGATTCGTAATCCGTTTATGCGAATCATCTTCTATATTTATCCTTTTGATCATTATTACATTTGTACGTATGTTCTTCTCACATACTCTCTTAAGTCAGTGAAACATTTGTACTCTACATGCTCGCGACATCTTATATTATTTCTTCATATACTCTTATCTATTTCCCTCACTATGCTATAACTATTCTTTTTCTTTATGATCCATTCATTCATTCGTTGCATTGATTTAATGATTTTCGCTACCTAGTTCACAAAATTTTCAATCTCTGTTTTAGGATTCTCTAAATCCTAGAATATCAAACTCATTATCACTTTTTTGAATTGGCATTCACTTCCTTTGAAGATTAGTAATTTATTTGATTCCTCTATTTGCATTGATTATCAACCCAAATTCATTTTCGATCTTGATACATATTGTCACTTGATGTATACTTCTCTAATCATCGGTATGGCGTATTAATTCTTTGTTTTCACTTGTTTTATCATCAATACATATTTTTTCCATCTTTTCATTTAGGACTTTTCTAACCATTAATTCGTACCCACAAGCACATTGCAGACATTTCATGTCTTAACAATTATTTATTCCATATTTGTTTGCTATCCTGTTTAATTATAAATTTATACTTATCTTAAAACCCTTTCAAACATGTTTTGACGAATAGATCTAAAGTCGTAGCTTTAGACCTAGCAATTAAATGAAGATGGTTGTCTGATGAAAGCCTTGTCATTCCGCTAAACGAAATTCGACTCAACAACAAGCTACACTTTAACAAGAATCCTGTAAGATCATAGACCATGAGGTAAAACAACAAAAGCAGAGTCGTATCTCTATAGTCAAAGTTCGCTGGAACTCTCGACAAGGAGCTGAATTTACTTGGGAGCAAGAAGATCAGTTTAAGGCAAGTAAACCCCGCATCATAACGCCATCCACCTCATCGTGCAGCTGCCCAGTTAAAACACTGGTGACAGAGTTCCCTTAGGGGATCGACGTGAGTATCCCGTAAAATTACAAGTAAAATAATATAATTCTATTTTATAATCTCATTTTACCCCTAAGAAAATTTTTAACTTTTATACTATTTATACCGTATTCGGAAAATTTCATTGGTACCAGTCAAGTATTTTAGTCGTGTATGAAATATTTTTGATTACGGTGCCTACGTGGTCTCTATCATAGTCTAATATTTTCATTGTTCACCATTAAGATTTCAAAATCTTTATTTTGGTCATTTTAATTTTATCTTGCGTTTTCGCTAGACTTTGCTAAACCTCGCATAATTATACTTAAACCTTACCTTTTTCCTTAAACCTTCACATTTTATTTAACCATTATAATAACACAAGAATTTAGAGGAAAGAAAATAAAAAATAAGCCATATAGGCCGGCTATAGTAAACACACAAACACACTCCATCTTTTTTTTCATTTCCCACAAACATAATCATCATTCCCTCTCATGCAAATCTTATAAAACACAAAACCATCCAACTCCTCCCTTTTTCCTCCTTGGCTATTGAAATCCACCACCACCATCACCATACTTATAAAAATTCTCTACCCATTAAATCCCTCACAACATGTATCCTAAGATCCTTTCAAAGTTTGGTTAGTTTTGGTGAAGATTTGAAGGGTTTTTGGGACTTTTCTTGAAGGGTTTATTTGGGGTTTGTTTTAATCAAGAGTATATTGTTGTCTTGGGTATTTGGAAGCAAATGTGTGTTTGATTTAGGGTGTTTACTTGGTTCGAAAATCAGACCTAGTCCACAAGGGTTTGTTTGTTTTTGATTTGCATGTTTCAAACATCTCTCAAGTAAGTTTGATTCTCAATTTTGATTTTTCCTTTTGATTTGGTCCATGCAAGATTACGTTGATTTCTAGAAATCTTGGATATTTTGTGTTTGTTAATGTGTTAATCAATCATGTATGGCATTGTATAGGGGTTTGTAGTGATTAGATTGAGGTTTAGATTGATTTTGATGAGTTTTTAGGAGTAGATTTTAGACCAACAGGTTGTTGCCTTGATTTCGAATTTATTTTAGTCTTATCAGACCTAGGAGTTTTGATATATCGATAGGTCTAGTTCTTAAGTAGGAAATGGAGCATAACTCCATGTTGTTGTGCAAACCCCTTGTGAAACAATCAAAATAACAGTAGAGGACCCTTAGTAGTATCACCTCGAAGTGGTTTCACCTAAAAATCCCTCATAGATTTCAATTTATGTCCGTTTTCAAAAACTATAAAAATTGGCCCAACTTCTTTAGGTCAGCCTTGTAATGCTAGGTAAATTGGTGTGTAGAGGAAAAAATTTACTTGGGAAATTCTAGGAAATTCAATAGTGACATACGTATGTGTCTTAGGTACATTTTGCCGTTTAGTTGGAGCGTTAACTAATTTGGATGGTTGAGATATTGTCATATTACTAAAATGGGTCATTTCACGCAACCTGAACTTGGAAGCTATATAAGTCAATAAGTTTGTATGATAGCACCCACATTTAAAAGCTCAAGCTTCTAGGTATCAAGGCAAAGTAAATTTAGCCGCATGTTTCGTCCTTATTGGTTATACGGTTTAGGAGATATGCTAAAAATGGTGAAGGCGTAAAATTCAGAAAATGACATGCACTTGTATTGAAGGGTAAATTAGTAATTACACTTAGGTTCTGGAAATTTCTGGGCAGCAAGGCCCACATTTCTGAAAAATATACTCGTAATGCAACCTGTACGCAAAAACCACATGCTTATATCTATTATGGATTTTAAATGACACGCTTTCAAAGATGGGTAAAATTTTAGAATTTTGTAAATATAAGACATAGTTAGACGTAAAACTAAGGTGGTCACTTATAGAAATTATTGGTTAAGATGTAAACTTGAGACACATCTTAGAGATGATATTAGTTCAGATTAAGACTTGTGTTTTGAGTAAGTTAGACCCATGAAAGTTAGGACGCAATGTCATACTTGTTTTGGTCAAATAAAAACGTTTTATAAAATTTTGCTTTCTATTTCATTTCCAATTATGTGTTTATTAGTTGGTTATTTTTCTAAGTTGTGCCATTTATTTTAGGTCACACTTAGGGGATTTGATTTACTTCAGCTTCTATATTACTGATTTTGCCGAATCGCATAAGGTGAGTTCATAGCCCTCTTTTTACTACTTGTTTTACAAACTCTACGGGGTGAGATTACATGCTTGT
Organism: Tanacetum coccineum; assembly: GCA_026074375.1. Lineage (NCBI taxonomy): Eukaryota > Viridiplantae > Streptophyta > Magnoliopsida > Asterales > Asteraceae > Tanacetum > Tanacetum coccineum. Next base: position 22,167 of record BQNB010050331.1, on the reverse strand, counting down.
TTTACTTTGGACACAAGTGCTTTTTAAATTGTATGCTATCCAGATTATTGCCTGAATATTATTGTCTAAGTTACCACTATGCCACTTAAGTCCCCCTTTCTTATCATGAACCATTAATTACAAATGTTGTAAGCGTGAGTGTTATGGGTAGATCTATCGGGACTGACAATCCTCACCTGAAATTTTTGGTCACAAGTTGGCCATGGTGCATTTAATATTTTAAGGAACTTGTAGGCTGTTTTGGCAGACATCCTATAATTTGTTTTGGGGCACTGACCGTTAAGGTTTCGGGGTCATGAGCTTAGTGCAATAATATATGTTTTTCATTTAGACTTGGTGAATTTGTTTCTCTTATCTACACTATTAAATCTTGTGGTCCACTAAACTGTTTGATTGCAATAACATTACTCGATTTACTTAATCATTGTTTTATGATTAAAACCTATGATTTTGTTGACTTTTTAGCATGTTTTATCTCAGGTTTTTAGGTATTTTGCTCGGAGGGAAGCCGCACGGATATGTATTTAGGAGACTCTTCATTTTATACATTGATAAAGTTTTCTTTTGAAAATACTGTGTTGTAAAGAATTTCTATTATTAAATTCGAGGAAAATTTTATCTAAACATTTTGTCATGTTTGAAAACATTATGTTTTATTAAAACTGTTGGGACCTGTTTGCAAACTCTAATGTTTTAATGTATCGAATGTGAAACATTTTGAAATTTATTTTAAAACTTCTCTATTTATGAGGTCATTTTCTGTGACTTGTACTTCTTGTTCCATGACGTCGTACCCCAATGTTACCTTTCCGATGCAGTCCATTTTTGGGGGTGTGACATTTATGTTGTCATCTTAGAGTTAGCCATGTCAACCAGCTCATCAATCACATTATCAGCATCAGCCTTTACAGTCTGTGATAGCTCTTCCTTATTTTCAGAGGGATCATCCTCATCATCATCAGCCTCAAACCCAGATACAGACTCAATCTCATCATCATGCATTGATTCCAAAGTCAAAATCAGCCTCTTGAAATTCAACATCCCTTGATGAGCCAATCAGGGTGATCTCCATAACACCATCATGTGTATCTGGAACTACCTTCTCTTTGCCAATGAATTTTATCACTGGCTCGGTGTCAAATGGGCTCTCTTTAGCGTGCCCATACAACTCCTTAAATGGAATAATTCCCAAAGAAGTAATCACATAATCCTTCACCGCCTCCTCAACAAATATTTCATGTACCTGCATAAGTTTGTTAGTTGAAAAGGTAAATTTGTAATGAAGGAAAGGATCGCCAATATGTTGCCCCTAAGAAGACCGAGGGTGATAATTCAGTCCCCTCAAAAGTCTAAGACTTTTGGGACTCTTTTTATTTGTGAGTTTGTAATGTAGGAGAGGATCGCCTATACGCTGCCCCTAAGAAGACTGAGTGTGATTATTCAGTCCCCTCAAAGGTCTAAGACTTTGGGACTCTTTTGATTGTGATTCAATGACCCTTGAGGCTGAGTGAAGTTCAGACACTCAGAGGTCTGACTTTCATGCGTAGGATGTTGTTGGTCCTTGTAAAGTCTAGAGTTTTCAGGGTCAAAATTAGGCGTTATAAACCTAGCGCATCATTCCCTGGTGCTGACTCAGAGTGTACAGAAGATTTAGGAATGTAAGTGTTGACTCTGACTCTCTATTAGGTCGGGGGTAGCCCTTAACTTCACCACTCTCTCCTAGAGAAGTTTGAGAGTGGTTGCTTGCAGTGCCCCTTAATTTAATGGGTCAATTCCATATTTCCCCAATAAAAACATCAAAATTCCATATTTCCGCAAACATGCATCAAAATCATTGTAACTTATGAATTATTCGCTTGTAAGTTGGGTAATTATGATATTTTAATGTTTATATTGGGTAAATATGGAATAATCCCTAATTTAATAAACTGTTACCTTTTTGGCCTCAGCAGGTTTAGTCTGGTTTCTTAGCTCCTCTGCCGATTCGTAGGACTCTATTCCCTTGGTGGCCACTGGTTCCTCAGCATGATGAGTATCATCGAATTGTTTCTTTGAAGGAGATTTCCTGACAACATTAGAAGTCTTAGTTTCAGAGAAAAATGGGATTTTCTTCTTCCTTGACTTCTTGTCAGTTGGTGCTGTGGGCTGAGCACCATGCTGCACAGCGGTCTTGGATAAGGATTTATTAATGGTGGAGTCAACATACACTCCCACAGAAGGAAGGATCAAAGTCTTTTAAGGCTGTTGAGAAATTTTTGCCACTTTAAGCATATGAGAGGTTAAAGGAACCTCTGATGCAGTTTAAACTTTGAAAGAAGAGGGAGTAATTTGATGGGGTTTCATAGTTTTGAGATTTTCATTCTTGTAGGCATCACCTAGCAAATGTTCTATGATGAGAGACAAATATCTTGTATAGTAGATATTCGGATTTCTTCCCTTCTTGCCAGTTGCTAATTTGACAACTGTTATATGTCATGTTTGCACTATAGTATCATACGAAAGTTATAGAATTAGAGGAGACGAGCTAAAGAGTATTTTTTATCATTTTCAAAGTTTTTATTAAAAAGGGAAAATAGAAATGGGAGAGAGAAGTGAAGTTACAAAATGTAAAGACTTTATGGGTATTTATACTTATTATTAATCATATTCTATTTTTCTAATTTTAGTTAAACTTTGGTCAACTTTACTTAACTTTGATCAAGATAGACTTTATTACAATATAATTACAAATAAAACTATAAACTATTTACACCATTTACTACGTAAGCTGCACACTCCTTTATTATATATATATGTATATATGTATATATATATATGTATGTATATGTATGTATATACATATGTATATGTATATGTATATGTATATGTATATGTATGTATGTATATGTATACGTATATATATATATATATATA
>BQNB010050331.1:0-16504 GCA_026074375.1 Tanacetum coccineum | reverse complement strand
AAAGAGTCGTGTTCTAAAGGTAGGTGCTCCAAAGTGACACGTGGAGAATCCCATCAACTGGAAGGCTTCAAAATGATGGATTACGAAACAACATATGAATCAAAGAGTGTTCCAACTCAGAGTCGAATGGTAAAGTAATTTTCGATATCATCAAAAGGGAATAAAGTAAAGTCGCGTAAATGGTTGGAGTTAATCGTAAGAGATCAAGAAGAAATTATTCCATATGTATAGGTATCCATATATAATACCAGCATTAACGCTTAAGGGAGTAAAATGAGAAATCAGGAAGTACACGAAAATTAGAATGATCAATATTTATATAACAGACCGATATAAGGTAAATAGTAAGACGTCATATGATAGACGTAAGAGAACGAAATCATAGTCTAGTATTAAATACTCATTATCCATGTAATAGTAGTAGGGATGCAAAAGAGAGCATATAAGTTACCTGGGAGCAAGCGCGCACGGATATCGGATAAAACAAGGAGAGACTCTATATTTTGAAAAACATGGTCATAGTCTAGGTTTTGAAAACGACCTAGTTCTCTATGACTTCAGCTCTGATACCAATCTGTAACACCCCCAAAATCTGGTACAACGCAGCGGAATGGTAACAATGGGGTGCTACTTCAGGGCACAAAACACAAGTCACGGAAAACGACCTCAAAAGAGACGTTTTAAGATAAATTTCACATTCGTTATATTAAAATCAGAGTTTACAAATTATTTAATGGTACTCAAATTATTAAGCGTTCAAAAATATATCCGCGCGACTCGAATGCTCCCAATGCTCCACTAGCAAATAATAACCTGAGAAAAACATGCAAAAACGGTCAACATAAAGTTGGTGAATTCATAGGTTTAAGTAAAAAACGGTATTGAAATAATTTAAGAAATATTTCAGAAGAAAAGTAGCGTTACAACATTTAAAAGTGTTATTTCCGAAATCCAAGTAGTGATTTAATAAATCTAGTAATGTTCAGTAGTGGACCACAAGATCGAAGTAATGGTGGACTAAGTACGTATTCCGAAGTCCAAAACAAGTAATGTAGACAAGAGAAACACATTCATCAAGTCTAAGTATATATTATTGCACTAAGATCATGACATCGAAGCCGTATTCGTAATTATAAGGGAATTGCACCAGAGTTCGTAATTATAACGGATTTGCACCAGTAATCGTATTTGCACCAGTAATCGTAATTATAATGGATTTGCACCAGTAATCGTATTTGCACCAGTAATCGTAATTATAATGGATTTGCACCAGTAATTGTGGCTCTTAGGCAATAGCATTCATGCAATAATCTGGATAGCATACAATTTTGAAAACACTTGTGTCCAAAGTAAAACAATCATGTTGTTCAAAATTCACGGTTTCAAATATAGGTATTCACGATCTCAAATCATGTAGTAACAAATCAAGCTTTAGTAAAAATAGTCATGTAACGCTTATGTAGTAGAAATCAATAAGTTCACTTAGTAAAACGAGCATGTATTCCCCTCGCGGGTTTATAAAACATTGAAAAGATTGAAATGCGAGACTATGAACTCACATTGATGATGAAGAACGATTGGCGGGAATGTACACATTGAGTACAAGACGAAACAGAAACTGAAACGGCTCGACCAAGAAGTTACGGTTTAACTGAACGGCTCAGACCCACTAGCCTAGGATGATGAATTTGGGTTTCCCGATGAATGGTTACGTCAACGCGACACGTTGATAAAAATTTAGATTTAAAGTTGTAATAGTTTGGTGGTTGGTTAAATAAATAAATCAAAAAGTGAACGCAAGGTGTGTAATATATTATTTATATTTCGTTTCCTCGACGGTCGTGTCTAAAATAGTTACCTCATTGTAAAAGTATAGTTTTCGTTCGTTTATCCGGTTGTCACGATCTAATAATTCTTAAGGCATTTGATTCGTTCTTTTCAAGATAATAATTAAAGTAAGATTTGTATAAATTTACTAAGCGTAGCAATTTATAAAAATCTTGGCATGACCTATTCGTTTATTTAACGTTTTCCATATTAACAAAAGTTAATTGTTTTCCCTCAATTCAATACATGTTGCAAACCCAAACACATCTTTTAACAGTTATTATAAACACAGAAACAGAAATAATAAATAAAATATTTATTTAACCAATACCACATTTAGATCCGGTTTAATATATAAATGTATATATGAAATCTTTTAAAGTTTTTATTATCCGATTTATACCAAACCAAACACACCCTTTTCTGTTATAACCAATAAAACAAACACATCCTACTCGGCTTAAACCCAAAACCAAACACACCCGTGTGTTGCCTGCTGTCCCAAACACCCCTGTTTGGGTGTTATACACAAAACCAAACGTACCCTAACTGTTGAGATAAACCAAACGCTACCCTAACCGCTAAAAACCAAACAGCCCCTCGGCTGTTTTTTTAAACCCGACACGAACACCCTCCCCCCCCGGCTGTTCAACAGCCAACCAACAAACTCACACCCTCGACTGGAAAAACAACAAACCAAACCCACCCGAGTGGTGCGGCTGTCCCGAAACCCCAACGCACCCTATGGGTCTGAAAACACAACACAAACGCAGCCCTTGCTGCGGCATAACAACCATACGAGCACCCTTTGATATTTATAACTCGTACAAACACTCTCTTGCGGCTGTCTTAACCTAACAGCCAAACGCCCCTTAAAATAAAAATAAAAATAACACAAAATGAAACCATCCAACTTGGAGTATAATGGGTGGGGAGATGGTGGCGTGGTGTTGCTGTTGGTGGCAGCATGGTGGCTGCGAAGGTGGGGCAGCGGCTGCTGTCACAGTACAGTAGTGGGATGGTGATGATCGGGAGGGTGCAAGTGACGTGTGGTGGGTGAAGGCTGCGGGGGATGAGCTGGTGTCCGAGGGTGTGGTTGGTGCGTGGTGGATGGTATAGGTGGGGTGGTGTTGAGTGGCGGTGATGGAGATGATATGATGGTGATGATGATGATAACGTGAAGATGATGATGATGGTGTAAAGGTGGTGGTGACTGTGGCAGCCGGAGGGGGGGAAAGGCGCGTGGAGGCGCGTGGTAAAGGGGATCGAATAGATCGGAAGATGGGGACCAATTTTGCGTTCGGCCGGAAAAGTCCGCCGGAAAACTTTTCCGGCGGCGGCGGCGTGGCGGTGGCCGGAGGAGGGTGGTGGCCGGCGGTGGGGAGGGAGAGAGGTTGAAGATGAGTATGTGTGTGTGTATATAAGATGGAAATGAAAAATGATATATAAAAATTTATATATATAATAAAAGTTTTAAAATTTTTGATAAGTTGTTAATAGTTGAGGGTTAACTTTGTAAATATTTGACAGGGACCTAACGTGTAACTTTGGAGTATTATTTTGATAACTATCGGTTCGGGACTCATTTGGGCTAGTTAACGGTCGATTCAATACACGAAACTTGCGCCATTGTTTTTCAAATCATTTTTCTGATAAAAATGAGTATTTACTTGATAATATTTTATAAATATTTTTATTTAATAAAAAGTGTTAATTAAATCTATTTAATTATTTTCTCGTTTCTAAATCTTTCGAGGGCATTTCAGTCACCTTCTGACTGTTTCTGGGTCTCGGTCAAAACTAAAAAGTTGTCAGGAATGTCGTTTTTGCATGTTTTTCTCAGGTTATTATTTGCTAGTGGAGCATTGGGAGCATTCGAGTCGCGCGGATATATTTTTGAACGAATAATAATTTGAGTACCATTAAATAATTTGTAAACTCTGATTTTAATATATCAAATGTGAAATTTATCTTAAAACGTCTCTTTTGAGGTCGTTTTCTGTGACTTGTGTTTTGTGCCCTGAAGTAGCACCCCAACATTTCAACCATTCCGCTGCGTTGTCCTGATTTTTTTTGGGGGTGTTACAGTACGCCCGATATCATGTTTAGTGTCTGCCTTTGTGCCCGCTTCCAAGAGGCTCCCAAAACCTCTCACCTTGAAGCGGTTAAACGTATCTTCCAATACATTAAAGGCACTACGCACTTAGGATTATGGTATCCTAAGGGGACCAGCATAGAAACTGTAGTATATGCCGACTCTGATCATGCGAGAGATTATGTGGATCGAAAGAGCACTAGCGGTATAAGTTACGTTCCTTATGATGTTGTTTGACATCTTGGTTCTCGAAGAAACAAACCGCTCTTGCTATATCCACTACCGAAGCCGAATACGTAAGCGCCGGAAAGGCATGTCAACAAGCACTATGGATGAAACAAGCTCTTATCGACTACGACGTTCGACTCGACGACGTCCCGATCATGTGCGACAATAAAGGCGCGATTGACCTTAGCAAAAACCCGGTGCAACATTCTCGAACCAAACACATCAAAATTCGTCACCACTTTCTTCGTGATAATGTCCAGAAAGGACATATCTCAATCGAAAAAGTACCATCCGTCGACAATATTGCCGACATTCTTACGAAACCTCTTAAACGTGAATCGTTTAACTATCTACGTCTTGGTTTAGGAATGATGGAACACATTCCATAAATCATACTAGTCCGCTTCTCTTCTTCTGTCTCAATTCTAGTCCGTGTTCCATTCCGTGTTGTGACAACTTAAATACTTCATCCGAAGTACTTTAAGCATTTTTAATTCGCGAAATGCAAATTAAAATGTTACTCCTACTTGTAAATTTTTTGTCAAAAACTAAGTCCAAAACCCATCACTGAGGGCGGCCCCCCAATATATTTGGGACCGCCAGGGCAATATGGGACCGCCAACAACAAACTCCCATACTTTACACTTAATCAAAATTTTTAATTCACAAAACCAAACACACCCTTTACCTGCTGCAAGTGACGAAAACGAACAAAGACACCCAAAAATTCAAAATCAACAACTAAAACTATAATTGAAGATCAAATCAATACATATAATCATTTACAACATCTTAAAGATCATCAATTGTAAGTCATTTCATTTATTTTCTTTCAATTTGAGTCTAGGGTTCATAATGAACATTAAAATTGAAATTGGGGATTTTTTATTTCTCTTTCAATTTTGTACAATTAAGACTACTAAGATACAATGTATAACTAATATGCTTCCCGTAGACATAGGATTTGCATACATTAGTGAATTTGTTAAAAAATTGATTTTGAACCAAAACCCTAATTTTATTTTCAAATCACTCACATTAGGAACATAATAAAATTGTGGTTATGCATCGTTAATACAACTTAAAAACATTTTCAAAACACATGCATAATGATCTCATGAACAAATTTCGAGATACATAATTCATATGTATTTTTTGACTTGTTTGGATTAGCAAAATCAAATTAAGGAGCGTTTGGGTTAACTCTTAGGATTTTATCTCTAGGTCGAGTTAATCGTTACTCCACATTTGTTACATCTAGGTACACACTAGGCACGAACTTAAAATATCAACACATATGTAAGATATTAAAGTGTGATTTGATTGTTTTATTTTAGGTAACAATGCCTCCAATTACCTCACTAGATCATCAAAAGACCCGAAACTACATTCCACTCATATTAAATAAATTTAATCAACCTTTAAGAAACACAATTGCAAATCTTAAAAAATGATACTTTCATGAGGGCAGGGTTGTAAGTCAAAACTTTAAAAACATGAGTCATATCCGTGCTAAGTTTGAATCAATTGACTTTGATTGTTTGTTGAACATAAACGAACAAATTGTTCCTTGTTTTGTTCTTGAGTTCTATACTCAACTAACTTTTGATTATAACTCCACGGGTCATTTTGTGGTCAACTTTGTTATACAAAGTAAGTCATTCTCTCTCACTCTTGAGACATCGTTCAAATCTTAAAATCGTTCAAAGGTCATGTGTCACACACCGACATGTGGTCACTCGACTACTTGTCAATAAGTGTTCCTAGTAAAGGTCGTTATAAAACCACTCCTCCGTCTCCAAGTGTCGTCAAGTCTTTCATTCAAATTCCTAGACAAGGTCAAGTCACTCGTACTAAAAACAAGAAAACCATTGTCGTCGACAAAAACAAAATCTTAACTCGCGAAATTCAACCTCATATGAAACCATGGGTTGATATCATTCGTGAAAATGCCATTTGTCTAGGAGGTCATAAGGATCATGTCTCCGCGTGTCTTTGTCATATGCTTTATTGCATTGAAACCTCCACTCGATACAATCTAGCATTCTTCATTCTTAAAAGAATGGAAAAGACTCGAAGCAAACCTAAGGAACTCTTACCTTATGGAATGCTTTTGACTAGATTGTTCAAACATGTTGTGTCCGTCTTTCCCGAGCTAGCAATTGATCGCTACATCTCACATGATCGAGTCATGCATCCCCTCGCTCCTCATTATGAGCGAAAGACGCGATCAGATCGTGGCAAGAAAAGACCTCGTGAATCAAATGCTAGCTCCTCCTCCACCACTTTAAATCATCCATCCTCATCTCATCCGTTGGATGATACCCTTGATGAAAATGATGATGAATCATTTCATTCCAACTCTTCATCTCCGTCCCAAAACATCTCCTCATCGTCCAATGTTGTCTCTAGAGTCCATCAAAACCCTCCTCATGAAAGTCATTACTTGAACACCCATCTCTCTGAAACTATTAATCTTCAAACTCAACAACGAGATGCTCACCGGGAAGGGTTAAGGTCAATTGGACAAGCTCTCAAGAACATGATGGGTGGAAAACAGAAGTGAACATGTTGGCATAACTACTAAGAGACTATTATTACTATTATTATTTTTCTTGTTTAATACATTATATCTTTCTATTATTAGGACTAGAAATGGCAAATGACAATTGCATTTGACTTGGATGATTTTCCCCACTTTATCAACGCTCTATGATTAGCAAAATGTTATGAATGTGACATGCGAACAATGCCACTACTTGCTAAATGATTTGCATGCTAGTTTAGGACTACATATTATTGCTTGAATTAGTTGATTCTTGAATTTGGTAGATGCCGAAATCACTGGACTTAAGAAAAAGGAAAAACTAGAAATTTTTATTCTTTCAGAAAACGGCCCCCTTAAATACCCGACGGGCCACTAATATATTTGGGACCGCCTGGTAATATAGGACCGCCATCAGGGGGGAACGAAAATTTTGAGTTTGCCTCTTTTTCTGTATCTTTGACCTCCTACCTACATTCTCACGCTGTCATTTCCCTGTTTAGCTAAACCATCTTTGGCATCCTCTTCCATCCAAACCATGCTTTGCCATGTTATACTATCCTTTCCACTATTTAAATTATCAAATTCTCATACTTCACTACCACCCTCACCTTCTTCATCCTCTTCTTCTTCATCAATGTCTTGCTCAAACCACCATTCCAACTTCTCTAGAAAACCAAGAATGTCGGTTAGACAAGTATGGAAACGCAAAACATCCACTCCAAAATCATCACCTCCTTCCCAAAATGACTCACCTCCACTTCCTCCAAGAGTCTACTTACAATCTCCTTCACCACCATCATACAATCCCTTAAGAGATCAAATGATCAACCAACTCCACAACATCTCCACCATCCTTGATTCACACACTAATCCATCCAATGCCTACATTCATGCACCACCTTCACCACCACCACAACAAATCCATCCTCCTTCTCATGCTCAAGTTGAATTTCACTCAAGTTTTTGTCATTGTTGCAAGTTTTCTAGACACCAATTCCACTCCTTGAGAAATGAAATCAACTTCATTCACTTTCTTCTTACCCGTCCCATACCTCCAACCCGTATCCCTCCAAATCATGTGTCACCAACCCCTTCTTTTTCCCTCTTTAATTAATCATTCTCATATGATTAATCTACCTAAATAATCGACCTTCCATCTTTTGATTATGGCATCTTCTACTCTTCAAGAATTCACTAGTGTAGATCTATGCCTTATTATGTCTTTATGATTATCTACTTTCTATTGTAATGATTCATACAAATATTGTATGAATTTGTCTTAGCTCGTATTAGATCTAGTTTTATTTTATGTTGTATGAATGTATTAGTTGCATTTGCTATTGTATGAGTTTCTTGATGGTTGAATGAAATTCTCTCTTGGGTGACTTAAATATAATGTGTTGCTTTAAATGATATTTGTCTTGCACTTGTATTTCTAACTTTGTTTTGTAGCACACAATTTTCGTAAGATCGATCCATTGGTGCCCCGAACAAGGGGGAGCATACATCAAGGGGGAGTCTTGATATCGTCGATTTCTTTCTTCCTACAACAACTCGACGATCATCCTTTTTGAATTCGACAAAAAAGGGGAGAAATGGAACAAAACTCATTAATAATGTGTAACTATTAATTTTATACAAAATGAGTTTATATTTTGTCATCATCAAAAAGGGGGAGATTGTTAATACAAATAATGTCTAAAAACGTTATTTATATTTTTCGACCTCTCAACGTTTTGATAATAACAAAATATAAAAACGTTTACGATAAAATTAAATGTTTACAAATTATTAATCGTAAAATTCCATTTCTAAGAATTAGTAATCACTTAAGGTATGAACAAACAAATCATTAAGCATGATTAGTATCAAGAAAATATTTTTCTCTTATCCATTACATTTTTACAAAAGATTTTCACAAAAATTATTATACAAAATATTTTCTAATTAAAGAAAAGTTTTATTAAAAACTTAAAATTTGAAATTTAAAATTTTCCCCCAAAACGGAAGCTTCTATACCAGATACAACCTTCTCTACAAAAAGACAAAAAAGGGAGCGGAGTCTACCTGGCGGCCCCCTTATAGGCCTGGCGGCCCCCTTATATATCTGGGACCGCCGGGACCGCCGCCAGTGACCGTTGGATTTTCCTGCCTATAAATACTGCTCCATTCCTTGCAGAAAATCAGACCTCTTTGCACGAATTTTCTCACACTTCTTTCTCTCTCTAAAAACCTTCTTTCTCTCACTAAATATCTTGATCACTAACATATCTTGTTCTTGTTTAAAGTGATCTAATCTCTTCTTCTCATCTCTTCCCTCTCACTCAAGTGCAAGAGAAGAACACTCGTATTCGCCAAGAAACAAAGTGTTGATTAGTGACCTCTCCTCCTTTCTTCTAAGTATCAAATCTCTATTGTAATTATCTTGTGTATTTGTGTGATTCGGATATTGTGTAAATCCGATAGTGTAGATCTAGTGATCGTGTATTGATTGTGAAGTGGATTGGTTCTAGCTAAGATTAGGACTCAACATTTAGCTTAGTGTCGGAAAATAACGTAAGCAACGTGTAAAAGGTTTTCTCCACCTGAAGGGAGCTTGTTGACATAGTGAAATCTCGAGTAGGATACTCGGGGAGTGGAGTAGGGTGAAGAAGAGCTTCGTAGCCAAACCACTATAAATCTTGGTATCTTGGTTTGATTGTTCCTTTTCTCATCTCCCTATATTGTTGTGATTGTTATTTTCCATTAGTTTAGATATTTACTTGATTGATTCATATTGTTGGTTGGCTAAACATACTACTCGAATCTAAGTATTTTAAAAGCAAAGTTTTTTAAAAAAAACAAAAACGAACCTGTAAACTATTCAACCCTCCCCCCTTATAGTTTCCACAATTATGTGGACCGAAAAAGCACTAGCAGTAGTTGTACGTTTATGGAATGTTGTTTAACATCTTGGTTTTTGAAGAAGCAAACCGCTCTTGCTATATCCACTACCCAAGCCGAATACGTAAGCACCAAAAAGGCATGCCAACAAGCATTATGGATGTAACAAGCTCCCGTTGACTATGGAATTTGTCTCGACGACATCCCTATAATGAGTGACAACAAAGGAGCAAGATATTTAAGCAAAAACCCCGTTCAACACTTGCGTACTAAATACATAGAAATTTCTTACCATTTCCTTCGCCACAATGTTCAAAAGGGAAATATCACCATCAAAAAGGTTCTGTCGGAAGATAACATCGCCGACATTCTAACTAAACCTCTTAAACGAGAATCGTTTAATTACTTGTGTCTAGGTCTAGGAATGATGGAACAAAACGACTAGAATATTTAATGTCCATTGAAGTAGTCATATTACCAAAACTGAAATTATCACATCTCACTTCAGAATCACTAAAATTTGCCAAAATCATAAGTAAATTCTAAGTAATTTCAATTAATCCTCTCTCAATCCCGTGTCTAGGATACTATTTTGCAAGAAATCAAAAATTGGGAATTTTCTTTTTAGACAATCAACTATTGTGCTTCCCATAGTCATAGGAATTGCACATTTGTGAACACTTAATTTTCACACAACTTTAATCTCCATGTTTGAAGATTATAAATACATATTTACATATATAATATAAATCCCAGTTAAATTTTTGAAAACTTCTCACGACTAGGAACTTTATTTTCATATATATATATGCTAAAAATGTTTTTCTTGCACACACGCTGATCTCATACTTATTGACGAAATATATAATTCAATATATATTTTTCGACATTCTTGGTTTAGCAAAATTAAATCAAGGAGCGTTTGGATTATTTTTTAGGTTTTCTTTTAGTTAGAGTCGAAATAATCGATACTCCACATTTGTTGCATTTAGGCACACACTAGGACTTTAAATCTAAATCACAAGTATGAACTTTTATCGTTATGACATGTTTATTTTTGTCTACGGGGTATAATGTTACTCACTCGTTTATTTAAACACATCACGTCCGTTCATCCATACCTACACAAACCTAAATGCCAAACTTTCTCTCACGATATGAGTATCATGGGGCATCATGATGGCTACTTTGAAAGTAATTGGGAATCACATAGCGAGAATGAAAGCATGGGAAGTACCTAGGTCCTAAGTAATGTAGTTACAAGTAATTTCTTATGTTGTAAACATTAGTAATATTGTTTTGTGAAGTACAAATCGTAGGAGTATTATAACTATTAGCTAGTATCTCGCTTAATATGCACTTTATGTAGAACTCATCATAATTAGTTATGATAGTTTCTTTGCATAAGATATAACTTTGCTTGCTAAGTGTTCATGTAAATTAGTCTTGATTGCTATAAAAATAGGACTTGCTGCAAATTGAACCCCAAAAATCATTTCCCTAACGAGTTTTTACCAAAACTCAAAATCTGGGCAGTTTGGAAAACGTCAGACCGGCGGCCCCCTTAGCTCATAAGGGCGACCCCCTTATTGATAAGGGGGCCGGCCATATACCTAAGGGGGCGGCCTACCTGATCACAAATTTTACTGTTTCTTTCTACTTTTTGACTCCCTTTTACCTAAACTTAGCTATAATTTCCTAGAATTCACAAACATCTCTTGGAACCTTATCCTTCACAATGTTTACTTATCCATAATCACATTATTTTCCTAGTATAAATTAGTTATCCTCCTCAACACCTTCATCTCATTCATCTTATCACCTCTAATGTCATCCTCTTAAAATCCTTCATCCAAACTTTCCAAGAAACCAAAAATCTCCATATGACCCGTATAGAAGAAGAAAATAAACACTTGTCATTCAAAAGATTTGAATGAAGTTGATACACCCACACCAATGTCTAAACTACCATATCCTCACAATACACCCTTAAAAGAAAACTCTTCCATAACCCCTTCAATCCAAGCTTCACCTCAACCTCACTCTCCTCCAATCATTGATCCCTATGTTGATGTTGTCTTGCAAGCAGATCAAAACCATAACGAAACTCAACGTCAACTACCTCCCTCTCCAACTAGAGAAATTCTCCTTGATGACATAAATCAACTTCAAGATTTATCAAACCTTCTAGCAATGCATCTCTCAAATCATACCACCAATCTAACACCATCCACACCAATCTTGCCTCACACCATCACTTTCAACCAAGTTGAACATCATGTCGGTTATTGCCCATGTTGTCGCTACAACCAAGCTCAATTCTTGGCCATAAAGGAAGATCTCAATTGGGTTGAATTTCTTCTCACACGACCTCAACCACCACTACAAATTCAAAGGGACTATCCACCAAAAACACCTTCACACCAGACTCTCCACCAACAACAAACTAGACATGTTATATGCTTAGTATTTTCTCGCTTTCAAATAAAGGATTAATCCATCCTTTTGCAAGCAAGTCCTATGCCATTATAAGAAAATTAAGACCTTTGTAATTTGTATTTATGAATGATGTATTATTATGCTTCAAGCATAATATTTAGCCTTAATGTATGCATGTTGTTATAATGTATTTCATACACAATATTTTATGAATGCACTTATGTTCCTCTAGTAGTTAATTATTTTTGTGACGGTTGACTCCTATCTATATAGTTAAGCTTTGTTAATTATTAAGTATTGTAACCATGCTTGAATATTTTTCCTTTGTCTTTGCTATATGTTAGAAATATTGGTCTTGTTCCTTTAACTTGTTTTTGTAGCAAAGTTACCATAGCTTGATTCCTTGGTGTCCTTAAACGAGGGGGAGAACACATCAAGGGGGAGCGTTTATTCCATCGGACTTACGTTAATTCATCGGCGAAGCCTTTTTGATTCTACAAAAAATGGGAGAAATGAAATAAAAATCACTAAATACTTGTTTAAAAATAATTTTACATTTAATGAGTTTAGATTTTGTAATTAACAAAAAGGGGGAGATTGTTGATAGAAATAATGCCTAAAAACGATGGTAGATGTATCAAATCATTTAACAAATAAACAAGAAAGAAAGCTTAGAGAGAGAAAGTAGGTTGTAGCACTTAGAGAGAGAAAGGAATGGAAAATGTATTATGTAAGAACCAAATGAACAACCAACCCTCTCCAAGATGTGGAGAGGGGTATTTAAACCTTGCTTGGCCGGTCACACATAAGGTTGTCTTATGTTGACCTGGTTAGCTTGGTAAGTTTCCAAATATTGTTGCTACGAGCTATACTATTACATATTGGTAGTGACCGAGTCTTTTCTTGGTTTCTAACAATCTCCCCCTAAGAAAGGTCACTCCAATTTACAAAAACTTAAGCTTTACATTCTATGAATGTCTTTAATCTTTGCTCGTAGTCTTGTTTTCATAATCTTTATCTTGTGAATCTTGATGTAGTAATCTTTGGAGTTTTAGGCTTTAGATTGTATCTTTATTTTGACTTGTATGTGATATTGAGCTTCTTGAGATCATCAACCAAGCATAATCTCTTTTTGCCATCTTGTAATCTTTGCCTTCTTGTGATCTTGTGACTTTTGGACTGACATGCTCATACTGTTCTTGATGTTGAAGCGTGTGTAACCATCTTTCTTGAACTTCTTTAACTTTAACACTTTGTCACATTATAGAGGACGTATGGTATCACTTTAATACTTCGTCACTTCAAGAAAGACGTACGGTATCAGAGTAGCGGAAGTCTTGAAACATGTACTTGAGCTTTCATGATGTCTTTACATATGTCGATCGAGTATGAGCATGTAGTTTTGACTTTGACTTGTCATCGGGTAACTGCTGCCACCGTTAGGAAATCTACATGAATAGGTTAGTGATAAACATCATATATGGATGAAAGTGGCTTTGTCACTTCATCGAATACGGTTGTAATAATCACGGTTCCTTGTTAATCAGTATAAATACTGCCTGCGATCAGGTAGAATTCTAAAGAATCTCATTGACAGGGTTTCACAGGTGTACTAGCCATTCTTATTACCAGAGCATCTCAATGCAGACAACACGGTAAGAGTGAACCAGTAAGTTACTATCTTCCCGATTAAGTCGTTAATTCGTGTTTAGCTTTCCTATGTCCAGATACCTTTGTGAGGCATCCCATGGACATAAGATTGAAATTGATTTAGGGAAATCAGTCGGTGTGTTAAGATGCAAACGGGTTTTTATAACACACCAAAAAAATTATCTTTTTCAAAATTCATTCGTCAATTCATAAGCTGGACCAAATCAATATCCAGTATCACAAGTTCGATCCTTGTAGGATCTCACAAGTCACCTACCATAGAGCTTGTTTGATGTTGCCTCTGGAAGGATTTCCATTGTCATTGTGAGTACTTTAGTATCACTCTGATGTTCTGGTAATATCACAAGGATAATGCGTAGGACTCTTGATATATTTCTTGTTTTCACATTGTGTGAATTAGCAAGCATATTTTAGATAAGTGTCCTATTGAGATTTATAGATGATCTCTTTTATGGCTCTAGACTCGATAGTGCACATTTGATTTTAGTAATCAGAGGCTGGAGCAGACTGCCACCTTTTCAATACCAACTAGCTCGAAGTAAGAAAGTCAATAGAAATCTGTTTAATCTCCATGAGAAATGAAACAAGAGTATTTTGAGAAACCTTGAGTGGCTGGGAGGGGTTGTGCATTGTGTCATTGGGTCCATGACGACTGTCTTCAATACCAGACAACAGCTTAGTGTTTTTGACAGTTTATATATTGACTCGGTTTCTGCCTAAGTGTAAGAAGGGCTTGTTTCTTTTCACCCTTTATCTTAACATTTCTTTTTAATTCTTCAACCCCTTCAATGCTTACCAAGACTTCATCACTTACACCTTGTTGGGTTTGTTCCAGTGTCAGCTATGTCTTAGTCTGCATTATTCCCTTTTCTCACTTTACTCATTTTTTCATCATACCTAAGGACTTCTATTCTAACTAATGGAATGTCCCTTGGTAGATCCCTCCGGTTCTGGCTGGATTGTGGGAACGAATACCTAACCTTAACCACCTTATAACTGCAATTAATTACATATATGGTCCGTCTTTTGGTATTATTCTCAGTCTTAAAACCATTTGTAATGCTCCCCCTCAACATGTGCATCGATATTCGAAAATGTTTAGTACATGATGGGTGAAACATGCACTTGAGTTCTTAAAATCACATCTTTAGCCATATATTTTAATCACATTTTCTCCTCTTATCAAACATGTCAAATCTCTTGATATTTTGGATATCAATTGATTCAAATATTAATGGTTTTAGGGAAAAATGTCCAATTATTGACAAGTTGTATTAGGAATGTTTTTAATGCTCCCCCTTAGTTTTTGAGGGTAGTATATATGTGTATGTATGTATATATATATATATATATATATATATTTTAATATATATATTATATATATATATATATATATATGGTGTGTGTATATATATATGTTGTGTTTATATGTATGTGTATATATTATATATTATGGTATATATGATTATATATTATAATGTATATGTTATAATTATTAATATAGGTTTATTTATTTATATATGTATATATATATATATATATTAGTATTTTAAATATATATATATATATATATGTTATAGGTATTTTATATAAAAATATGTATATGTATATTTATTTAATATGTATTGGATATATATGATATGTATTTTTATATATTATTAATCATATATATATTTATATGTGTATTTATGAATTATGTATATTGTTTTATATTATGTATATGTATTTTTATATGTATATGTATATATGATATGATTATATTATATATATATGTATGTATATATTATATATATATGTATGTATATATTATATATATATGTATGTATTATTAATAATAATTATCATATGTATGTATATATATATATGTATGTATATATATATATATATGTATGTATATATATATATATATATATATATGTATAGTGTTGAGTACGTTAATTTGAAACATTTTAAATTTATTGAAAAATTCTAGAAAATTCGTACTCAAACTCTATTTATATTACCTACTATTATATTCACAATATTCACAAGATAAGATTTTGATATTGGACCTGACTATCATGTGGTGCGCGTCATTAGTTTATAGTCCATCTTGAGTTCCCGAGCACCAACCAATCTTTCAAGATTCCAAATGATCCTTCTTTCACGCATCTGCTTGTCAATCAGCTCGACCATAAGTTCTGACCTTTTTCTATCAATAACCGTCCACTTTCTCCTTGGCATCTCCGTATTGTATTCCAAACGAAAATCGCGTATTCTATGATGAAGCTCATCCCGAACTTTCTTGAGCGTCCCGTTCAAGAACTTGTACTGCTCATCAGCCCGCATCACTCTTTTCTGTTTGGTCAGATCTTTATAGATTACCCCTGGTGGTTTGTGAGATGGAGTGTAGAGTTCTTTGAATTCTATTTCTGAAAAGGTCTGTTGAGGTGGAGTGATGTTGAGTTTATTTTGTTAACTCTCTACACCAAGCTGTAAATCCTTAACACATTTCTTGATGACGAGACTTTTTGTGAACATACAAAGAGCCACAATAAAGTCAACAATATCGCTGTCGGTGAGGTGGAATAGCTTGTGTTGAACAGCAAGAAGCAGCATGTCTTTAATGTCATTCAGGTGTAGATCCACGAAGTCACCTTCTTTAAACTTATAGAACTAACGGTCAGCTCTTTTCACCACAATCTCTTCCAGATGACCATATCCATGTAGTTTTTTGACACTAACACTCTTCACCCCCAGAATTTTCTTAGTAGAATACACATTATGCTTGGAGAACTTGTTCAGCTGAGATATGTGCCATAGCTTACGCCCTT
>BQNB010050330.1:0-41561 GCA_026074375.1 Tanacetum coccineum | reverse complement strand
ATGGTGTTGGGCCGACTCAATAAAAGATGTAGGCACCGCCGGACTCGAAATTTAGTGCTCTTTCCAATGGCATGCTCGGGGAATTTTTCTGACTTCGTCTTGATCGTGAAAAACGTGTAAACGTCGTCAAATCTTATCCGAAAGTCATCGTTTTTGCTTCGTTTTCAATTCCTTGTACCTGCAAGACATAAAAACACAAACCAAACATATTTGCAATAATATTTCTCATATTTCATGTTTTTAGTCCGTTTATTAGTGTTTTCCGGGGCTAAAATGATGTGTGTTTAAGCACACATCAAATTCTCCCACGCTTAGCTATTGCTGGTCTCACACGCAATGTTTATATTACACGCCCGAAAAGAAATAATTTAACCCTCATTAAATTAATAACCCCTCACATTAAACAAGAACATAAAAAGTTCATTAAGAATTTAAAATCATTTGTTTTTAAAGTGCCCCCGTTTTAACCACTTATTCAATAATAGATAAAAACTAAGATACAATTTATTTAAATGGCTTTAAGAACGGAAGTTCGTCATCCTTGATTTTCACAATCCCTAAACAAGCTTAAAACGAAATCACAGTTAAATATAAGATTAGATGTTAACACTACTCATAAATGCTAATTGTATAAGCATAGCTACTTTTCGCTCCTTTATTTCTAAATCCTCTAAGGATTTTATTATTATTATTTTTATTGACAAATAAATTATGTCCTTATTAATATAGAGTAGACCAGTTTAAACCATAATTATTTTGAAATCTTTTCCTAAAGTGACGATTTGCTGAGAATAAGGTCCACATTAAGGTTCTAATTTCGCATGATTTAAGGGTTATCCTTTTTATTTCATCCGAAACAACTCAACTACGAGTTTAGAGACGGAGGCTTTATTTAGATAACCCCGGAGTTGAAATTTAGCTTTATTATGATTATTAATGCAACAATATTAGCCTTTGGCCCTTTAAACAACTGCAACATCAGGAGCGAACCGACAATAAACAGTAGTCTTATTTTGACCTCAGAAATTTCCTCGACCTTTTTGAAGGCTGAGACATCGGGAGCGAACCGACAGGAATGTGAAGATCGTTTAGAACTCATCTAGGATCTATAATAACAGAGTTTGTTATTGCGCGGCGAAATTTAAACAAAGACAATGTTATTAACAAGGTTTACATTCATACAAGCCCCAATTCTCTTTGATCATGATAGAACGTGTTACCTAACTGTAACAGGGATCAAAGACACCTTTGATCTTAGGGCTAAAACGATCTTAAGTGGTAAGATCGTTGGTGTATTCCTAAAACATGATTAAAAAACCTTAAAAACACACACATAAACAATGTCTAAGGATCTCCTTATATATAGAGTGAGACTTAAAAAGAATCTTGTCATTTAGACTTAAAAACCAAGCAATTGTCTCAAATGCGCGCGCGCACACACACGAGAGTGAGATCCCAAAATTCAAATCCCCTCCCAATAATAATAAAAAACAAACCCTAATTCCTTCAATTCCATCAATTCACCAAATTAAAACCCTAAATGAGAGCCAATTAAACTAATTATTAACCATGTTGAATTCAATTATACCTAAAGGTATGAGTTTAGTGAACACTGTACATTCAGAAGTAGCTCCGTGTTTGTCGTTTCCCTCGTTACCGGTCTTTTGTGGTGCGCTTGATCACGATTTGAGGTTCATCGATCAGTCTAGTAACAAGAGTCATCTTGATATTTCTGATCAGGCGGATAAGATAGCTAAGCTGTTGCACCAGACCGATGTTTCGTATTTGTAAGTTTTTACGAGCGCCATTTTTTTGAATTTTGTAGAATAATAATTGTGATTTTGTGTTTTCAGTTGGAGGATAGCTTAGCTGTTAGGTTCTAAATGAAAATGTGCGCAAATCATCATACCACATTTGAAATATCTTTCTATTTTACAAGAATAAGTGGGATGTTTTGAATACCTCCATTATGCACTCTATTAATAAGCTTTTGCCAAATAATAAGAGAAGCGAGAACACGGGGGTTTTGCTCTTGAAGTGCATGTTATATCAAAGAGTCAGTTGCCTCTAACCTTTTAAGCATACCGTTTGATCATTCTACAATCTTTCACCAGAAGTACCACTCCAACAAGGCAGTTGAAGCACCCATACACACCCGGAATGCTGGGATAGACATGAGTGTTCGATCACATCCCCATTCAAATTTAACCAATGGTTAGGATGAAGAATGATATAGGGTAGGAACCTTCTAACTTTCACCAAAAGTCGTAAACGAAGCGCTTGTTTTTGTGCGAGTCTCTAGCTTGACTCTCCCCGAATTCCTTTATCCTTGGGACAGAAAAAGAAGAATGAAAAAATCTTCATCGAACCTTTATTTAAAATATTTAGATAAACATTAATGATCTTGAAAGTTTTATAGGTCTGATGAGATAATCCAAGAGTGAAAGAGTGAACTCCTTTTGAAGTGAGTATCCCGAGATTGAAAACTTTGTCTTAATTTTTTGATGAAAATGATAATTAAGTCTCAATCACAGTTAACTCCAAGAAGAACAGGAATTCTTGATCAGAAGAGATAGATAGAAAGTTACGCTCCTTTAAAAATGCATCAGACGAGATATTCATTTTAAAATCCTTATCTTATGATTCATCATTGAAAATTTGAGTTCCACCAAAAATGAGTATGCCTGGGTTGAACACCTTGTCCTCATTTCCGAAGGGAAATGATAACAGGGTAGCAATCTCTGATGACTCAAATGACTCCTCAGGAAGAGTCGAGTCACTTGCGAGTAAATGAGGGGGTAAAACAGTTGATTCAACAATATTAGCTTCATCAATTAAACTCCTTGTTTTAGAATCCTTGGTTTTATGATGAGTGTCATTATAAGAGTTACCATACAAAAGCTTTTTCCATTCATCATTATCAGAATTAAAGTAAAAAAGATCATCATCGTCATATCCCGGTGGAGATGAGTAAACGAGAGAAGGTTCATCGATGAACCTCTCGAGAATGGGATCACTAATATTAATATTAGTCGTAGGTGAAGAAACTGTAAACGAACCTTGGTTCCATCAATATTCAAATTTCTCTAAGATCAGCTTTCAGGATTCAAAATATCAATCCTATTCCCTGTGGAAATGGTCAAGAAGAGCGAGTTTCATCGGCGAACTCCTCACAAGATTATAAACACTATCTCGATACAAGTGGAGAACAAGGAGAAAGAATCCATGGATAAAGTGGTACCTTTTGCCACTAATCTGCTGTCTCTTAAAAAATTTGATAATATTGACTGCAACATCGGATTAAATATTACCAATATTTCTTATAAGATTAATCAGGTATAGAACACGACATCTCATTCCCCTACTCTTAAGAATGATTTTTCCTCAGTACAGATCCACAAGAGCTCTTGCATGCGCAAGAAAGGTCTCCCTATAAATGATAGCAACTCATCGGATCAACCGTAATAATTAACGATAACGAAATCTGAAGAAAAATTTGATTGTTTCCACTTTGACAAACGACATCTACAGCTTATACCATCGGGCAATATGAACAAGAACGGTGTTACAAGTATTCAAGAGTCATTCGAGTGGGTTTCAGAGGACCGATCCCAAGTTTCTCATAGATCGAAAGAGGCATAAGGTTTATGCTTGCTCCAAAATCGGCTAAGGAGTTGTAAACCTCTAGATCTTGTAGGATACATGGAATGAGAAACTTTCCAGGATCTTCAAGCTTTTCGGGAACCTTATTAAGAAGGATAGTAGAGCATTCAGCATTTATCAGAGTATTTGCTAACTCTTCTAATTTCTCTTTGTCTTTCAATAAATCTTTAACACTTTAGTGAATTTGGAATGAGTTAAGAGCATCCATAAGACAATAGATATCAAATGAAGTTGTTTTTAAATTTTCCAAAACTTTAGATATTTAAACATCATTTTTATCAAGAATTTTGTCCCTTATTAAGCCTTGAAGGATATGGAATCTTAGGTTGATGAGGGTTAGCTTTATGGATCATCTTTGGTTTGGTGGTGACACTGGCACAGAAACTCCATAGGTGGGACATGTGCGGTACTTTGTTGGGATTGTAATAATGCACCTCCGTCCATTAAAGAACTCAGGTACTTTTCCACTTCACCCTATGGAGTAGGAGAACCAGGTGTGGATAGAAGGTTCAGTAGTAGTCAATCCACTCCTTGTCATAAAAGAATTAAATTGCTCTCTTGCTCGGAAGAGCACCTTGAGGTCTTTCATGAAGAGCCTTAGCTAATATTTGCATCTTGGTTCCGGTTATAAATTTGTTGATTTTGATTTTGGATCAAAAGCTGCCTCATCAAATCATCTGTCGTGGGTTGATTTGGGCTTAGAACTGGGTTCATGTTTGGTTGATATTGATTAAAACCCTGGTTATGGTTATAATTCTGATTTGAATTCTGATTATAAGCTTGACCATAACCTTGGTTTTGTTGGTTGGAAGGGTTTTGACTCAGACGGGATTGTTGGTTTTGGTTGTTGATGTGTCGTTGTGTGGTGTATATTTTATTGATTCAAGTTTTAAATTTATATTTTGTCGACTCAACCAAAAACAACACTTTAACGGGCAGTGTACCCGATCGGTAGTAGTTCATGGGTAAGTAAAAGTGTCGATCACTGAAGCGACGTTAAATATACAATTTAATTAATATCTTGTTATCTAATCTATGTTTAATTATATTCTAATCCTATGTATTAAACTATGTCCAGTACTAAATCCGATATTCTAATAAGAAAAGGGGGGGTTTTTTTTCCAGCCTCAGAGACTGACAACGTGTTTGGTTGGTTACTATAATCAAATTCAGACACTGTTACCCATGCAAGCTAATAGACAAAATATAAAAGAGCGGTCGAACCTTATATAAGAAAACTATATTAACCATTATTAATCTGATTAGAATGTTGGTTTGTTTATTAAGTGCAATGATTTCTTCTCTCGAGGTGGCATATCATTCTTAAGACTTAGGCGTTACATCATCCTAAGACCTAGACACATTAATTCTGTCATAATTAAAGCATCAGTAATAAAGCAACTCTATTTGCTGAATTATAATCGACTAGGGATTAAAGCATGGTGAAACTTGTTAAAACCCTAAGCACATAGAGACTTTACCCACTTAGAAAGACAGGGTGACCGCTTAATGGCAATCTATACACTAGTAGTCCACTTGTCCAACTATCCAATGGAATCAGAACATTATTTGTTGAATTATCTAGGTCACCTGCTAGTCAACACGATCAATAAACCATCGGCAATATCCAATTAACTAGTTAAGCCCGAAGCGTATCCTAGACACAGACTTAGAAGGACAATACTTGTGTAACTATTATTCTAGATGTATAAATTACTATATGGAGAGCTATCCCGGACTCTAGATCCGCTTGGTCCACTTTGCTAGATCCAGTTGAATGATAGGTCGCATACAAAAGCGCGTAAACAAGTATAAATTGATAAACATAAACAAGCACTCAATGATAAATCAAGAAATCGATATAAACAAATACCAAACATTCAGATCTTCATAATAATGGCTAATACCTAAAGGTATTAGCCTTCAAACGTCATAATAAATACAAGAGTAATAATTTAGCCAAGGTAAACTAACCGAGTTAACGAATGATACCAAAAACTGAATGATTACTAAAGTATATGGAATTACACGATGTCTCCTATGGAATTGAATACGTTGCTCGACCTCTTCTGCTCTTTTTCTCCTCTGAAAATCGACTTTTGTGGTTTAGGTATCGAGAATATGATTTAGCACACTTAAAACTCATTTTTGAGTTTTCTATTTATAAGGTCTGGAAGTTGTATTGGATACGGCGTATCCATGTATTGGATACGGCGTATTAGGGATTTCTTGAAGTAAGGACCACGTTTGATATCTTCCAGAATATTATATTGATTCCTTATCTTGAATATGACGTATTGAGTCCTCTGGATAGGGCGTATTGATCTTTTATTTCCTTTTGGTGGTACCTTTTGGTGAGTAAAATCATGGATAGTCGATCTCCTTCATGGATAACTGCGTATTGTCACTCTTCAGGAATAGTAATCTTCAAAATATCTTCATTTAAGCTCCAGAATGCGCGCCTTTTGCTATGTTTCACCAATTACTCCATAATTACTGCAATTCTCAAATATAAACGATTAAGTAACAATTCTTTGCAATAACTATACAAAATGGGTTAATATCATGGGATAAATGATGCTATAAAATAGACGTTATTTGATGTCATCAAATATCCCCCCACTTGAATCCTACTTGTCCTCAAGTAGCCTTTAGAAGTTTATAAAAATGTATCCCTAAGGATATTTTCCGTTAAAGCATTTATTTGATCTATTACAAGTACATAACCAAACACCTCACGAAATAGGAAGATGAAAACACTCAAATCACTCAACTAATCTATGTGGTAACATGTAACTAATTCGCTCAATTGCTCGGTCATGACGAGTATTCTATCATAAGCTTGGCAAGGATACACATCTCCACCACTAAAGCCAAGGAGTAACAAGTTTATAAAGGTAAATATGGGTTTTTGTATGGAAAGGCGTACGGTTTGATCATTCTACAATCTTTCACCAGAAGTACCACTCCAACAAGGCAGCTGAAGCACACATACACACCTGGAACGCCGGATAACAGGTGTGTTCGATCACATTCCCATATCGAATTTAAAACCAACGGTTAGAATGAAAAAGAATATAGGATAGGAACCTTCTAACTTTTCACCAAAAGTCCGTAACCAAGAGCAGCTGAGACATGCATACATGGCCGTAATGACGGAATAGACATGCACGCTCGATCACATCCTCATTCGCGTAGAACCATCGGCTAATCATCAGGTGAGAGGGAAGTAAATTGTTGTTAAATAAAAATCAAGAAACAAATAGATTAAGACTTTAGATACAAGTTGCTAGACACTTATTTCTCGACCGTTACCATGATAAAGACACAACTATTTACAACGTCTTGATCATTGATAAAAAACAATCAACCTAAGTTGGCGTTCCCATAACGGTCAACTTCCCAATCATCCCAAATCTTTACATACTCTACAAGGTAAGTGGCGATATCTTTCACTTTGTACAATACTCTTACATCGTTGATTTTTGTCGATGTATCAACGAATAATCGATCCTTCGTATAATTCCTTCGGTAATGCTCTTTCGCGAAACGATTATCTTCAAACTTTCTTTCTCTCTCTTTTTTTGCTAACTAAACTTCAAATGTCAGTGTAGTTTCACCATCTTCACGATCATAAGAATTCCGGATAATTCCTTTGGTAATTTCTTCGTTCTTTGGATTCACCATTAATTGTGAATGTAGTAAAATCACATGAGCTTTGACTACTAATATACATTCCCATTTGCAATGTGCAAATTTCCAACCGTACCAAAGATAGAAAATGACAAAAGACTCAAGAAATATAAAATTTACACTTTAAGCAACTAGCAACTGTAAATTAAACTTAATCTAACAAGGTAGGTTAAGGTGTAAGGGTGTAACGAAACAAATAATTGGTGTAAATTCCTAAAGGATTGGCTCTACGGGTTGTTCTAGTGGATCATCACTCTAAAGATAAGAGTGGAAGGGTTTAAACTGGAGGTTAACTAACCAGTGTAGTTAGTTAATAAACAACATGTATAGGCGATTTGATTGTAATCCTAAGATTTACCAATTTAAACAAGTTATTCCAATTAAATCCATAATACTCATTATTGTGGTCTTGAATAGATATACCAAGCCAAGTTCTAAAGTCTACAACATCACCAACATACTCATATTTTGTGGAATTTGGGTAAACATTTAGAAATGGAAAGGTTAAATCCTCACAATATCTATCAAGGGTTATTGTGTGCGGGTTATGTAACAAGTAATTTCACAAAAGTATGCTTGAATTTTTTTTAAATTTGAGCATAATTTAAGCATTTTAGTGTGAAAAATAGGACAAGTAAACATTCTAATTCCATCCCCCCACTTGAATTATACAACGTCCTCGTTGTATATGTAAAACATTAAATACGGGAATTTAAAAAGAATTAGAATGAGAAACTCCCCTGATATTTGCTCGGTAGATTCTCCAATTTGCGTTTATGAGCAAGATCGTGTGTTGAACAGCCGTCTTGAGGTTTCAAGACTCCAACACTTCAAGATCTCTAGATTTGTAAATACATCACCAACATCGTTGATTTTTCTTTTACGAGGTCCTGTGTAAATTCCCAGAAAACAAGTGCAATTCTATCTCCGTGTATTCGTTTGGTTAGACTCAAAATAAATACCAGGAAGTCAATACGCCGTATCCATTCCCCAGGATACGCCGTATTGATACCTGTATACGCTGTATTCATTTAATGAATACGTCGTATAGACTGTGCTGAAAACAAAGACTGGATAACGTCCAGATAGTCGATACGCCGTATCCATGAGGTTTGGATACGCCGTATAGAAAATCTGGGAAGACAGACTCGATAAAAATTGAAAATACATTCCGAGTTGTCTCCCGGCAAGCACTTTTGTTTATAGAAAAGTCTTTAAGTTGGACTTGCCCTAATTTAATCCCATCCTTATAAAACAATTTGGGGTCGTTCGGGATGCCAAATGGCACGTACAAATTCTTGATTAGGAAAATGAATGGCATCCCTTTGTTAAGATGATTCCAATCATGATATTAAAATTTAATTCCTTGATAAAAGTTTCAGTTTGAAAAATTTATTAGATGTATCATGACTTGTTTCCGAAAGCTTATTTGACCCATGTGCACAGGCACCAACATCGGTTTTATTAAATCAGGTAATGGTTTGACAGATAAATCCCTCGAAGAGTGTTCAATATCGATTTTATCATCATCATTGTCCTCATCTGATTTTGAATCATCGGGATAAATTACGTTAAAAGAAAATAGATCATTAAAGTATAAAACGTTTTGTTCCTCTTCATCACATTCGGACAATGATGTTTCATCATTCAAATCAAATTCATCTATATGTTGAGGGTTTAAAATCGGTTCAATTGATAAATCTGATGTAGACGTTTGAGCATCATTGTAAACAATGGCTGGAAATTCGTTCTCAAAATCTTTAAAGTAGTCTAAATCATCTAATTTAGACGTTTGAGCATCATTGTAAACAATGGCTGGAAATTCATTCTCAAGATCATTAAAGAGTCTAAATCATCAAAACAACTGATCGTAGGCTCGGGTGATGGAAGTAAAGGCATATTGACTTTATCATTATCATTTTCCGAATCCGTTTTTAAATTGTTGACAGAAATTATTTTGTAGGAAAATGATTTTTTGTCGAAAATTACCGTGCAATCTTCATCGTCGGATTCGTCAAACGATATTCTAAAGTCAATTTCATCGTTGTTAAGAGAACTTACCGTAGGCTCACACGAGAGTTCTGCTTCAGATGTTAATGTGTCGTTAAAGACTATAGCTGGGAATTCAGTTTTAACAGATCTGAGGTCGTGAACGTCTTCATTATCCCAGATCTTACCATACGTAGCAGTTTCCCAGTTATATACCTTACCACGCCTACGAGCTTTTTCTTCCTCAAGCCTGATATACTCCTCCATAGTAATGTTGGGGTTGTCCATTTTAACCTGTAACAAATTTGCTAGAAAACAAAACTGTCAAATAGCTTAATACGCCGTATTCAGTGAACTGAATATGCCGTATTGATGATAGAGTCAAATGCGCTGTATTGGTTTGAAAAAACAATTATATGCCGCATCCAATAAATTGAATACGACGTATTTGTTTGAAAAAATATTACAGCGTACTTTGAATAATGCAAAAAACACACTCAATATACAAAAATATACAATGCAGGAAATCAAACACACAAAACAAACACACAAATATGCAAATTAATCTAAATTAAACTAAAACACTAATAAATAAGAATTAAACAACTTCACTCCCCGGCAACGACGCCAAAAACTTGATGTGTCATTGTGTAGGTGTTATATATGTATCAAGTTTTACTATTTATTTTATGCCGACTATACCTAAAAAGAACACTTTAACGGGCAGTGTACCCGGTCAGATGAAGTTTCTTGGTAAGTAGGGTGTCGATCACTAAGAGCGAGAGCGTTAATCCTAATTCTATCAGTATTTTAGTTATCTAAGTTAAACCTAAAACTAATGCAAAAAGGGGGGTTTCAGTCTGAGAGACTGGCATGGTTTTGTGTATCTAACCTAAGGTTTTGATGACACGTAAAGTAATAGACACACACAAGAAGACAATACTTTTGAACAACTTCATGTTGAGGAATGAATCTCATTATGGTAAGAACAGGATCATCTTTAGCCATGTGCCAGTCCACCTTGTTTCTTCTTGGAATTGATTGGTCTTGTGACATGAAGTGATTGATGATGACTTTGGTGAATCTTGGGTAGTACATGTCTTTGTTCCTTTTAGACACCTTGTTTTTTATTTGAAAAACTAAGTCCTCCCATAGAAGGTAGACATAGTCAACATTCTTCTGATGGAACATACCCCAAAGGATTTGAGCACGAGAGAGACGAAGTAGATCGCGGGGGGGTCCCCACCCCCCCCTCCCCCCACCCCCCCCCCCCCTCCCCTCCACCCCCCCCCCCCCCCTCCTCTCCCCCCACCCCCCCCCCCCTCCCCTTCCCCCTCTCTCACACCCCACCCCCCTTCCCCCCTTCCCCTAGTAACTTTGCCACTTAGACATTTGTTGATGATGGTTTCGAATGTTCTCCAAGGTTGAGGAAGCATTTCAACTTTGACATCAGAGAGTGATTTGATGTTTTCGGAGTAGCCAAGTTCTCTCATGAAAGTAAGTATCTCCTCTTCAAATGGAGGGTCCACAAACTTCTGACCAGGAATTTTTAGACAAATCTGAAGCATGTCTCTAAAAGTTTCCAGATCAAAAGAATATCTCTTTGTGTTCAACTTGAATTTGATGCAATGCTTTTGGAAAGTAGTAGTAGCCCAGAATTCATGCATGTAGATAGCAGGAACACTTGCAGAGATCAAGAAGGCTTGATGAGAGAGAGAACATCTAAATCAACTTGAAAAGTGGGTTCCTTGGGCTTGAATGTTGCGCTCAATCTGTAATTGTAGTTACCAATCCTCAGACGTTGTTCACGTGGAACAAGAGCATCGTCAAGGGCTTGTTGCTGTTCTTTTGTGATATCGTGATGACTAAGAAAGAATCTATACAGTTTATATATAAACAAGTTTATATAAGACACTATAGAGACCTTTTTAGGATATGACACTTAAGGCATGCAACGCTTTTAGAGAGCTAATCATGGAAAGAGTGAACTTAATTTGGCATCGTTGATTTAACCTAATTTTAACTTGATTAGATTCCAAAGATAACTAATTTTAAATTTGCTACCTAACATAAGTTTTATGACACCTCCTGATTAGAGTCTAAGTATTTCTTGATAATTAGCCTTTTGTTTCCTTTAAGTATGATTGAATCTGTTTGATTAAGTGTAACTTGCGAATTTGGTCAAAATTGAAAGCTGCGAATTCGGTTATAAAAGAAAAACTGCGAATTCGATCACTAAGGCTCACTGTGAATTCGGACACTTCATTAAACTATTAATGCGGTCACTTAAGGCAAACTGCGAATTCGGTCACTACATTAAATTGAGAATTCGGTTACTAAGATAAACTGCAAATTCGGTCACTAAGGTAAACTGCGAATTCGATCTCTTAAGGAAAACTGTGTATTCGGTTTGAACTAACACATGCGAATTCAGTTTGAATTAACACCTGCGAATTCAGATAACACTAACCATTGCTAATTAGGTTGATACTATCTGCTGCCAATTCGGTCAAAACTAAAGATTGTGAATTCGGTTTGAACTAAGGATTTCCAATTCGGTTCATAAACACACACATTTTTATAACCATGTTTTAATCTTCAAGATTCGAACATTTAGCATCATAACATTCTTATTATTAATTTTCAGAATCAAAATACCACAAAAACATCAATACTTGACACCAACGAGTGATTAGCACTTGAAATATCTATTCACGCCTAAGAACACACATAATATATGAATTTTAGAGCATACACACATTCAAGAAGACATTTAATATTCATCTTACACAAAACCCACAAACTTTTCTTCACTAAAACACAAAAAAACCCATAATTCGACATACAAAATCACTCAAATTGTACGCATAACATATCTTTATTAAAAACTGATATACACGAGACTTTAACACCCCAAAATGAACTAAACCTCTCTATCAATTTTAGTTTTCATTCAATTTTAATTTTCAAGAACCCTAATTTGAATTTTAGGGTTTTCGGAATTAAAACCTTGTAAGAACTAAATTCCTTTGAGAAGTGAGATCATTAGGGTGTAAGGAAGTCGTGTTTATGTATACTTTAAGCACGGTTTTGAATGAAATGATGTTGGAAGGTGATGGACGAGTCTGTAACAAGAGTTTTTAGAGAGAAAAAAATCAAGTGTTGTGTGTGTGTGTGTGAAAGTAAAAAACGGGGAGGGGGTAGGGGTGGTATAAAACAAATTTGGTTTTTGACACTTCTACCCCCTAATGTTTGATATATTATCCACTTTTCATTTATAAGATTATTTAGGCATATCTAGATTAACACATTGGCACATGTAGTCCCTGTAGTTTTAACTAGCATACCTATCAACTTAAATTTGCACATATTCTCTCTAAGGCATAAACAAATAACATTTAAAGCACATAAAAGCTAAACTTAATTAACTTTCCTTTAAAAATTGATATTCTGTTATTGTTTAAAAAACCTTTATTCCTTTTATCAAATGACTTTCTGAAGAAGATATTTGACATTTTCTCCCCCTCAAACAATGATCCGTTTTCTATTTAAAGAGCTGTAGTCGTTGTTTGAGAAGTCGAATGTCTTTGAAAAATATTTTCTGATGACTTAATGTTTTATCTTTGAAAAACAAACACCAAAATAAGATTTCTCTTATTTTAACACATAAGCGTACTGACACGTACACTAATTGTATAAAGAAAGCACGGGTTGTGTTGCAAAGTAAACACAAGTCTTTGCATGGTCATAAAGTAGACCATGCCCGAGAATAAATTTCCGTTATGAGGTCAAGTTTTTTTTTTGAAATACTTGCCTTTAAGATGATGACCGGGTTGCTATCTGAAATAATAGCAAGCCATTTTTGTCATGTTTTGAAAACTTTTGTAAGTTCTGCTCCAACTTCATTTACAGCCTCGTATCATTATTAAATGACATTTCTAAGACCGTAAATGTTATTGATTTTCAGAAGCCATGTCATTATTGCCTCTTTTTTATATTTTTCTCATTTTTTTATTTTTTATTGGGTTTTAAAGATTTTATATTTTTGTATTTTGTTTTTATAAAGGTTTTCTGAAAATGAAAAATCTTTTTGGTTTTTATGGTTTTTAATATATATACATATTATATACAGGATATTTGAATAGGTACCACCACTATTCTTCAGCTTCATCTGCCAATTGTTTCAGGGTTTCCGGCGTAAAACTTCGCATTCCCAGCTTGTTGATGAGAAATTCAATTCTTTCTCTGCCAAGGGCTTTAGTGAAGATGTCCGCCAGCTGATATTCCGTATTGACAAAGTAAAGCTCTACTACTCCGTTCTCAACTTGCTCTTTTATGAAGTGGAATCTGATGTCAATATGTTTTGATCGAGAATGTTGAACATTGTTGCAGCATAAGGCAATAGCGCTTTTGTTATCACAGTACATTGGAATTTTATTGAATCCAAGGCCATAGTCGGTAAGCTGTGATCTCATCCAAAGGACTTGAGCACAACAGCCAGACAAGGCTATATATTCAGCTTTCGTACTGGATATCGCAGCGCTTTTCTGCCTTTTTGATGACCAGCTAACAAGTCTGTCTCCCAATAATTGCATACATCCAGATGTACTTCGTCTAGTATCTTGGCAACCCGCATGATCAGCGTCTGCATAAGCTGTTAGAGCAATAGAAGAATCCTTTAGATACCAGAGTCCCCTATTAATGGTTCCTCTTAGGTATTTAAAGATTCTTTTTATAGCATGTAAGTGCTTTTCGGTAGGCTTTGCCTGATACCGGGCACACATGCATACAACAAATGTTAGGTCTGGTCTACTGGCTGTGAGATACATAAGGGTGCCCACCATTCCACGATAGTGTGTAGGGTCAACGGCTTTCCCTTGTGTATCTTCATCCAGTTTGGATTTCTCCACCATGGGAGTATCCACGGGGTCACTAGATTCCATACCATATTTTTTCAAAGATTCTAGAGCATATTTAGACTGGTTTATAAAGATGCCTCTGGGACTTTGTGAAATCTGTAGTCCTAGAAAAAATGATATTTTACCCATCATCGACATCTTAAATTTTGAACACATTATTTTTGAAAATTGGTCACATAGTTCAGGTGTAGTAGACGCAAAGATTATATCATCAACATAGATTTGTACTAGGAGAATATCTTTGCCTTGTCTTCTGATGAACAATGTGGGATCCACAGTTCCTTTAGAGAATTCCTGAGAGAGTAGAAACTTCGACAATAGATCGTACCATGCGCGAGGAGCTTGTTTCAACCCATAGAGAGCCTTCTTAAGCTTGTACACATGATTCGGATTGTCTTGATCCACAAACCCGTCCGGTTGGCTAACATAAACTTCTTCACGCAGAATGTCATTCAAGAATGCCGTCTTAACATCCATTTGGTAGACGATCATATTCATGTGAGCAGCATATGCGAGGAAAATTCGAATAGCATCAAGTCTAGCCACTAGAGCAAAGGATTCCTCAAAATTAATTCCCTCTTCTTGACGGTAACCACGAGCAACCAAACGATCCTTATTCTTTATAATTCAACCGGAAGTAGTATAGAATATTCCTGGGTCGTTTATCCCCAACGAAGAGTGAATTAGAAAGTAGAGAGTTGGATTGACATTTGATGATTGAACAGAACAAGATTTGGATTGGATTTCTAAATCTACAGAAAAATAAAGCAATCTATACTAAAAACGGGAATCTAAAAACGTAACCTAAAAACCCTAAATTTTCAAAAATTAACCTAAAATGAATTTTTTACTTTTGATAGACTCTAATTGACTAAAAAGAAATATTAAAGAAAACTAGAACGAAAACGGAGTTAAATTGAGCTAGAAAATACAAAAAACGTGAACGGGAACGAAACCCGTTCTTTAAAAAATGAAATTTTGCAAAAATGACCTTACGAAAGTTTTTCTATTTTTCCTAAGTGTAATATGACAAAAGAAAATTTTCAGAAAAAGAATTATATTTTTTTGATTTTTATTTAATTTTTAATAATTAAAAAACAGTTTTAAAGAAAATAAATGATAAAAATAGTAAACGAAATGGGAAAAATCCCAAAAAATACAGAAAAGTAGTTTAAAGTGTACTGGATTTAGGAAAAATAAAAGCTAGAAAAGTGGGCTTATAAATAAGCAGAAATAGCTTATGGGACTATAATGTGCTAGAAAATGCCCTTATATAATTAATTTTGCAACTCACTACCGGATGAGCTATTGTAGCATACCGGTAGTGAGTGTTATAAAACGTTGGTTGATTGGGGTTTGAGGTCCCAAGTTCGAGCCCTGCTCACTTGGGGCTTCCCCTAATCCCAATGTTTTTGTTTTTCATTTTTTTATAACTTTTTAAACAAGATGAAAATAAGCAACTTTAAAAAAGACAAAAAAAATTTATAACTAACAAATAAGCACGAAATAAGCTGAAAAGTCTTGACAGAAAAGCTTTTTACACTAAGAACCTAAACTAAGCTAACTGTTGGGCTTTTTTATAACAAATAAGCTAAGAAGACAACATAATAAGCTAAAACAAATAGACTACTTTACTTAATAAGCAAAAAGGAACAAAAACAATCTAAGAAAATAAGCTAAATTGAGCTAAACAGGCAGAAATACTTAAAGGCTTTTTATACTATAAAATCTTAAGCTAAAGGTGCAAATAAGCTCAAAAAGCTAGAATAAGCTAGGGGCAAAGCTGAATAAGCTAGGGGGTCTAAACTACATCTAATAAGCAAACACTATCAAAAATAAGCTTAAAGTAAGCAACTAAAAGGAGGGCAGATTCTACTTCTTAACCTAAGGCACTAAAAGGCCAAACTAATAAGCTTATTAAAAGGGCAAAATAAGCTAATGGCAAAACAAATAAAGAAAAAACAAATGATGCTCTAAACCTAATAAGCAAATGCAGATAGAAATAAGCTAATAAAAACAGACAGAAAAGCCATAAATCCAAAATAAGCTTTTAAGCCTAAACAAGCATACAAACCAGTCAAAAGGGCACCTAGGGGCTTAATTATAAGCACTCTAGAGGGACATTCAAGGCTGGGGCTTGCTTTATAGATGGGCTTATTGGCTTCCTAGAGATGCCAAGAAACTAAAATTTGGAAAGCAAATAAGCAAGAAAAAGGGCTGTCTGCTTGGGCTTTTGCACCAGGGGATTTTGTTGACAGTTTTAAAAGGCTAAAGCTAGGCCCAAGAATAAGCTTCAAAATAAGCTCAAAATGGAAACTTAGTTAAAAATAGATGGAGTTAAGCTCCTAATGAGCTTGTGCACACATTTTCATAAGCTACAAACAACTTTTACTATCTGGTAATCTAAAGTAAAAAAATGGCTTTTTGAAACTAAAAATAGGCTTAAAAAGAGTGGACAGATTTTGACATAACAAGGATACACTAAATGAAAACTTTAATACTGCATTAGGACATAAAAATGACACTAAAACAAGACTCAAAAGCTAGATTTAAAAGCCTTATGGAAATAAGCTCTTAAATATGTTTTTGTCACACAGATTTCAAAGACCACTTATAAAAACTCAAAAACAAACTTTTAGACTTAAACAACTCTAAAAACAGATTAAAAACACTTAAAAACATCTTGCAAAAGAAAACCAAGTGACCCAAAGTATTTTTAAACCAATATGACCCGTTTTGTACCCTTAACCCAAACACCCCTTTAAGTTTTAAAGGTCCATTTTGAAGGCTTGTTAACAAAGATTTAAGCTGAAAATTTCAAAGATTCATATCATGAAGTGCGGGTCCTGAACTGTTGTGGTTCGAAGCTATCGCAGTTAGCTCATCAAAGTCTACATGAATTGTTTTGATAATACGTCTGGTACGTTGGTTGTAAATTCAAAATGCTTTCTCTGTGGGTGCATATCCAATGAAAATACCAATATCAACATTGGGTTGAAACTTACCTAAGTTCTCACTATCATTTGTTGGATAGCAGAGTGCACCAAATACATGGAAGAATGATAAGTCAGGAATTTTGTTATGTAAAAGCTCATATGGTGTTTTGTCGTGACGAAGACGTACGATGGAACGATTTTGGGTGTAACATGCGGTAGCAACTACTTCTGCCTAAGAAATATACGAGCTTTTGCATAAATCAACATTGTGCGGGCAGCTTCAATTAGCGTAATATACGTCTTTCAACCGACCCAAGTATGCTTGTGTAAGAGCGAGCAACAGATGTTTCAGATGCCAACCTTCTCATAATATTCACGCAATGTTTGATTAAACAAATTCATTAGTTCCATTATCTATTCTGATTCGTCAGACATGCACTTTAAGTTGCACTTGGATCATCTTGAGAAACTTGATATGAGATATCAAACTGATGTTTTTTGGCGAATTATGGAGGGCACCGCCCCCCTGCCCCCAAGTTTCAAAGTGGATCCGCCCCTAGAAGCAGGTGTGTTGACGAAAAGTAACTTCAAGGTTCGAATCACAAAACTGCCCAACGGAGAATAAGTTGTGTCCAAGTCCTTCTACGTAATAAACCCTTGATATCGTAACATTCCCAATCTGATAATCACCATAACCTAATATCTTTGCCACGTGATCATTTCTGAATTTGACTGTACCCAAAAACTTATTGACGAAATTGGTGAGCTGAGAGCGATCTCCGGTCATATGCTTGGAGCAGCCGGAGTCCAAATACCAGAGAACAATTTGGACGACCTGCATTCATCAAGAGAGGAAGATGGAACATCGGAAACTATGGATCCCCAAGATTTATTGGGTTCCTTTTTGTTAGCAGATACAGATTTAAGAACCTTAGATTTGCTAACAGGAACATTGGTTTTAGGTTTCTTAGGTTTCCATGAGTAAACCAATGTTACAACAGGTTTAGGTGTTTCTTTATCTAGAGCAATTGGTTTCCTAAGGGGTACTTCAGTAGTTGTGGTAATCCTAGTTATAGGGCACGCATTTCCTACTATAGTGAAGGTCCGACCAGTAGGTCTCCAGATATATCCAATATTGGTAAACACCTTTCCTGTTGGTTTCCAAACTTTTCTCTTTGAACTTTTCTTAACAGATTTAGATTTTACACGAGCATTCACATTATTGATAAAATCAAGAACACATAAATTATGATTATCAGAAAGCATGCAGCCATTACACTTAACACATTTAAGTTCAGAATTCGCATTAAGCTTGGAATGCTGCACATTAGCAGTTCCTTTAGGTGCAACAACACAGTCTTTATTTGTCAAACTAGATTTAACTTTCCTAGGGTGGGCTTCTACTTTATTCTTCTGAGTACTACTTGGTGTTTGCTAAATCTTATCTTTCTTTGTATTGCCTGTAGGCTGTGATCCGCTAGCACTAGTAGACTGTTTTACTCCTGTAGAAGACAACACAGGTTTGTTAGAAACTAGGTTTGATGTAGAGGTTGTATTTGTGTTTCCTGAGTATGTAACAGGCTTTGTAAATCTAACTCTTTTGTCCTTGTTCTTTAGGGTCACAGCCACTAATTGTTCTCCAGAATTGTTGAGACTAGGGCAGGTTCGTCCGATTATTATAAGCAACTCCTGAATTTGTTTTGTATACTTACAAGCAGAGTCTAAGGATTCATCTAGAGGATTTTGTGATTTTCCTTATTCCACTATTTCCCTAAGAATCACAGCTTCTTTCTGAGTGTGCTTAAGGTAATCAGAGTGTGCTGACCTATTGTTCAACAATCTGGGGTTCAAATATTCCACATCAATCTTAAGCATTTCTGGATCGATAGTGTGTTTTGTAACAGCATCATCAGCTATAGCTTTTCCTTTAAGTAACTTTTTCCTGAAGACTAGCATTTAAAACAGAAATTTCCACAGACTTTAGTTTGACTTGATTAATTAAATCATCACGTTGTTCTTTTGATCGAATACGTGCTGGTTTAATCGAGTCATAAAGTTGCTTATAGGTCTGTTTCAAATGCTCATTCTCAGCAATAAGCTTTGACACCCTATGATCCAATTCAATATTTATTGTCTCAATCTCTTCTAGATCCTTCTTGATCTTATTCTCATTCATATTTCTACTTAGAGATTTGATTCTCTCTTTCAAATTCTTGATGACCGTGTCTTTCTCTTAGGACTGAGCTTTCAATTCATTTAATTCAAACAATTGATCAAAACTTGAAGCACTTTGTTTTGTAAGACAATTGTCCCTTTGAAAAATTTCCTGATTAAGTTGAGTGTCAACTTCTAAAGAGATGCAATGTTTTTCAAGAGTGGTAAAACTTTTGAACAAGTTATCGTAAATCTCTTTTTCAATGAAATCCGTTTGAAGCTTAGTCTCAAGTTTGAGACACTTTTGACATTCATGCACATTCACGTAAGCATTATCTACAGTAGAATTCACAATTATGTTCACAATATCTTTACTTATCACTTGAGCTAAGAGTCGTTCATTTTTGTTCAAAACTTGATTCATTTTAACTTCAAATGTTTTTGACTCTATACGATGTTGTTCCACAGCCTGTTCCATTTGATGAAAGACATTTTGGACTTCAGAAAGTTCATCAACCAAATATTGATTGAATGTGTTAAATAAGTCCTTCAGAGCTTTTACAAATGGAATTATTTCATCCCTAAAACAAGCTTTTGTATGTTCGAAACCCCACGAGCCCTCAGTTATTGCTGTGGGCGTGGTTCTTTCTTTGACTACCACATCAAAGTTAGCAAGATGGTGTTTAAGTTTCTTCAAACTCGTATTTACCATGCTGACTTTAGGAAGTTCTTTTGGAACCTCAACATTTGTGGGACTTATAGAAAGTGTGGGTTCTGAAGAATTCACAGAATTCTGAGACCAAAAGGCTTGTTCAGCAGATAATTCAGTTTGTGGAACAAATCATGTTTCAAAATCTTTAGAAAGTTGGTTAAGAGCAGCATAATCTATCAGTGTGGTATCAACTTGCTTTTCCTTTTTATAACATTCGATATTATACCTTATGTTTTAAAGCATTTTGGAACGACTCTCTTCCAGCAAGTGTGAAGGTCTCTTCTGAGTCAGGATTTCACAATAGATTAGTTTGAAACAATAATATCACAACATATAGCTTTGGTTTCGGACTGCTGAGCTTTCTGCAGATAGAAGGGATTTTGAAAACCTAGAGCTTGTTTAGTGGTATTATCATAGAAAAACTGAGGTTTTGTCAACATGTGAACAGTTTGTGCAGATTGATCTCTTTTAAAAATAATATTATCTAGATATTTGATCTGCTTTTCTAGAGCTATTCTCATCTATCAATGTCCAGATTCTTCTTTCTTAAAATATTTTTTAGATGAGTAACCGTCGTTAATAAAGATTCCTTTTCTTTTAAATGTTCTGAAGGTTTGTTTAAGAAGATCAAGCTTCTACCTTACTGTGCACAGTGTCTGAAATGTTATCCGTACTTCTTAAAGTCACATTTTGTCCTTTTTTCAAAACTTTAACTTGTTCCTTATATCTTTCAAGCTCAGCAGTTAAGGTTTCATTGACACTCTATTTTTATATTAGTCTTGTACAATTAGCTACTTGGATTTTAAGCGGTTCAATACAGTAATATCAAATCCTTGTTGTGTAGAGGAGTTAGACTTTGAACGTTGCTTGTTGTGATTACTCAAATATGAGAAATATAGGAATGTTATTGCTATCACTGGTTATTTCAGTCTCTCTGAATGATTCATCAACAATTCGATGTTTGTGAGACGGCAATCACTACACAGCTTGATTTACCACATTATTATTCATATTATCATGATTGTGTACCTCAGCAAGAGCATCTGAACCATAATGAGATAAATTCGCCATGAGAGCAACTTTGACAGAGTTGAGTTCGTCACATTTTAAGAGTCATTATGATCCAATCATCGCTTGATAAGCTAGCATTGTGAGTAATGACAGTCTAGATGTGCTTTAACCTTCAGGAATTTCTGGATTCTGCCAAAAAAAGGCTAGTTCTCTCTCCATTTGAATTTGACCATGTGCTTGAGCTTGTACCAGCAACACTTTCTCCTTAAACCACGAATCATCCCTTTTTCTCTTTGGTTTGGTGCACTATCTGGACATGTGGCCTTCCCCTTTGCAGTTATAGCAAATAACTGTCCTCTGTTTTCCATAATTGCTTCTACTTGCTCCTGGAGTGTAAGTCCTTAAAGTACCCGCAGCAAAAGAAGTTTGTTTCCCCTGAATTAGTTGTAGTGTAACTCTTCTATTATTGATGGTAGCTTGTTGCCTAGGGTTAGACGAGTTTCTCAGCTAATTATTGGTAGTGGGATAACGGGAGGTGACAACTGCAGTAAAAAATGACATCATGTGATTGATGGCATCAATGGGATCATCACCTTTCTGGAACACTGGAACAATTAGACCAGAGTCTTGTTGGAAATATTTAGATTATTGGTTAATTTGGGGAGGATATTCCAATTGAGGGATGGATGATGATGGAGAATAAACGTTGTGGTGAATTGATGATTGAAAATCATTGGATGGGTAAGTTACTGAAAGAGGTGTTGATGATTGATGAGTTGAGTATTGTTGAGACTGATAAGGTGAACCATACTGTGGAGATGGATATGTTGAAGCTGGTGGTTGAAGTTGAGTGTTTTGGTAAGTGTGTTGATGAGTTTGATAAGGTGACTGTGTTATTTGGTGAGATGCAACTAAAGCAAGAGGATCGGAGTTACGTTCATGCATCAAACGAACTTCATTTGCATGTCGTTCATGTTGTTCCAAGTAAGCATGAAGCTGATCAACATTGGTAGTATGCAAGTCTTTGACCAACTTAACATCAGTGACGAATTTGCTCCATTCATCAGGAAGTGTGTTCAGAAACTTGGTATTAACTTGAAATTGCTCCAGTGGCATCTTGTAGATTGTTTCATTTCTATTTGAGTAGCAGTGTGTGATTCTCAAGTAGGACTCGTGTAACGATCTCCCTTCTTGTAAGTGATCTTATCAAATTACATAGTAAACTCTACACTCTCGTTCTTGCTTTGTTAACGACGTTCCTTGCATGAGCAGTTTAATCTTCTCCCAAAGATCCTTGGCTACACGATGTTGACTCACAAGAGCATAGATTTCTGTTGTAAGGAATTGGAGAATGATATTAAATTTGCTTTTGATTTTAACAATTAGCTGAATGGTTCTGCAGGGGTGAGCTCAATATATTCCTTAAGTCTTGATTACACCAGCCACATTGTGATTGATGGAAGACGAAAGTGGGACCTGTCTCAACGGAAGCAAGGATCATTCTACCATGTGGTATATTCATATATAAAGTTCCCTTCTGCTTTTCCATAATCATACAAAATGTTTTTAAGCATCGTGGTTATTGTCACCACCCGAGAGAAGTGATTTATCAGCAAGAGTCGTCATTGATAACGTGGTATCAAAAAGATTACTAATTGATCGATC
The DNA here is from genome assembly GCA_026074375.1 of Tanacetum coccineum. Taxonomy (NCBI): domain Eukaryota; kingdom Viridiplantae; phylum Streptophyta; class Magnoliopsida; order Asterales; family Asteraceae; genus Tanacetum; species Tanacetum coccineum. The sequence continues at coordinate 18,819 of BQNB010050330.1, read as the reverse complement.
GGTGGTAGAAAGAAATTGTGTTTGATTATGTGGTTGTCGAGTCTTGAAGTAATTCTTGAAACTACACGGGATTTTACAATTCTCGACAAAACCGGGAAAACAAGTTAATGTTTCACGGGATTTTACAAGTCAAAGAAACAACCGTATAATTTAGAAATTTGAGTTGATAGGTTTTAATAAACAACTTGATTGGTTCGGTTGTTAAAGAAGTTAGTTTAGTTCGGTTCCAATGAATCTTGTTTAGTTCGGTTCCAATGAACAAAACTAGTTCGGTTCTCTCCTTCAGTTAACTAGTTCGGTTCCAATTAACTAAACTAGTTCGGTTCACTCGTTCGGTTAACTAGTTCGGTTAACTAGTTCGGTGCCAATTAACTAAACTAGTTCGGTTCACTCGTTCGGTTAACTAGTTCGGTGCCAATTAACTAAACTAGTTCGATTCACTCGTTCGGTTAACTAGTTCGGTTAACTAGTTCGGTTAGCTAGTTCGATTGTCAAAGGAGTAAACTAGTTCGGTTCAAACTAAAATCAACTAGTTCGGTTCCAACTAATAACAACTCGTTCGGTTCCAACTGAAGAAACTAGTTCGGTTCCAACTGAAGAAAACTAGTTCGGTTCCAACTGAAGAAAACTAGTTCGGTTCAAACTAAAATCAACTAGTTCGGTTCCAACTAATAACAACTCGTTCGGTTCCAACTAAAATCAACTCGTTCGGTTTCAACTACGACGACTAGTTCGGTTATAACTATGACGAAACCAAATTTTTCAAAACTCAAAAAGACACATTTATGATTGGTTTTTTGCAAAAAATCTTGTACAACTAGTGTTACTAACCCTATAGGAACAAGAAAAATGACAACTTTAAGGTTTTTAAGCCGAAAAATTTTAAATCAAGATTTTGTTCTTTGTAAAGGTTTTGAACACAAATCAAAAGACAAACACGAAAACTAAACACACCACTCCATGGCTCTTGATACCAATTGAAGAATACTAGTAATCTATGATAAACAATCAAGAACTAGAGAGAGAGTGAGTGGGAGGAAGGTTTTGTTTCTTGAGAGAGAAAGTAAGAAAACATGAAATGCATATATGAAAAAGTGAAATACAAAAATCAACCAACCAACCACCCTCTCCAAGGCATGGAGAGGGTATATATACTCCTATGATAGCCGGCCATGGGCCTTAACGGGCTTTCCATGAGCCTTGGGCCAGACTAGCTTACTAGACTAATCATATAACAAACTACGGGCTAAGACTATTACAACTTGGAAGTGACCGATACTTTTCTTGTTTCCAACAATATAAGTAATTGTAGTTCTTGATTTCTTTAGAAACATTTATAAAAGTCTACTAGTTGGTGATATAACTTAATAATCTTAGTGTTCATGTATGTAAATACATTATGTAAGTATAGAAATATGTAAGAACAGAATCAATATGTATGAAAATCAAAAGAGTAGATGTAGAATGCTTACAAAGCTTATGATAAAAAGAAACCCTAGTCTTTGATTTTAACACAAAAACCTTATCAAAAACCTAAATCTTGATTTATAAAACCTTAACTTAGATCTTGAAAAACCCTTGCTTAAAATAAAAACCCTTATAACACCCTGTGTTTTCAAGTCATTTACGACGTCGATAAATCCATAATGTACCTTTTATATTGTACGCGTTTGCTTTAAATCGTAAATGTTAAGCTAAATCGTGTAAGCTAAAAATTAGCGTTCAATGTAAACGGGCGTCAAACAATTAAATGTTTACATAAATCAAGTATTAAATAATTATTTTGAGAATAATTATGGTTGTTGTTTATTTTATTTTTATCGGTTACGTAAATTATGTACGTTTCGCGATAAAGTACGTTTAGGCATACCCGGAACCACCAAAATTTTTCTACGCTTCAACAAATACCCACTTTTATACCCAATACATAAAAGTTACAAAAATATATCATATATATCATACATGGGACGAATTTGTTGCAATTTATACAAGAAAAATGAAATAAATCTTTCAACTAGGTCTTTGTACCATATCATCTCATTAAACCTTACCATACTTTGTTCCTTTGACTCAACCAAGATCCATAAAATCCCTTTCACTTGTTTTTGACTAGCTAATGCTTACTTTTTGACCAAATACTTACCATATATACTTGTACACTAGAGATAGAAATTCATTCATGCAAAACACTTAGCTAAAAATCACCAAAAACTTCTATTTTGTGCTCTAGCCAACCCACGGCTCAAACACACCTTTGTACCAAATCCATATCAAATTTTCTACCACCTATACACACCTACATACATCATTCTTAAGACATTCTAAGATGTTTCTAAGCATTGGCTAACCATTTGCAAGTGTTGAAGCAATAAATCAAGATTAGGGTTTTCATTTGGAAACTAGGGCTTTCTTGGTTATAATCTTAGGTTTAAAGTCTAAACAAGGGTTTAGCACTTATTTGTCATCATCCTACATCATCTCATTAAGGTTATCTAAAGCCCTTAACTTTTCATCTATATGATTATATGTATATGTGATGTTTATGTAGTGAAATCACCATTAGGATATGTTTAACTTGTAAACATGGATTTTTCTTGTAAATATAGTTTTATGAGCTTTTAGTCATGATAAATGGACACTAAAATAAAGTCATAATGGAAGTAAAATACTAGTACACTTATGGTTTATGTATAAAAATAATTATGGATAAACTAGTAAATTAGGGTTTACATAATGAAGTTATGGTTTTTAAGTGTTATTATGGTTTTGTTAATCTTGTCACCTTGGACATTTGGGCAAAGAATGAACTTATGGACAATATTATATGTATCACTTATAATACATATGGTATATGAGACTTGTGGTAAGTTACAAAAGTGAAAGTACATAAAATAAGCTTTAAATAAAAGTATAAGTATGGATTCTTAAGGGGCTGTTTATAATTCGAATTTCAAACAGTGGATTTTACATTTTACAAAGATATAAACCTATTACGATTCTTAAAAAGATAAGGAAACTCGAAAAAACGGATTCTATAACGAAAAAGATACGGTAAAAACTAGTTATACGTTAATAAAAACAAAGTCGTTAAAAGAAATTTTTTATAAAAACAAACTTTATAAAAATTATTCAAACAGCAAGTTTGTATTTTTACAAACTATACTTATTTTTAGGATTCCAAAATGATAGAATAGTTAATTTTCAATTAATAACGAAGAGTTTTTAATTTCGCGAGTTTACGACAATTAATACTTTTATAAATAACTATTTTTATAAATAGTTACTGTTCATTACAGATATATTTATGTTTTTTGAACCTCATAAAGAAGTAGAATTTTAATTACCGAGACGTGCTTTGAAAAGAAGGGATCACTAAAATCGGAGCTATAACGGAATAAAATATGACTTGTACGGGTTTTACGATAATTAAAACTATAAAATTTCTCTATATCTGGTCTTTATCCTATGAACAGTAAAAAGTACTGTTCATCAGAGGGTCAAAAATATGAAAATATCAAATTATGATAACTCGTCCTAATACGAAAGCGTGGGCATAAGAAACGTCAAAATCGGGCTTAAAACTCGAAAGTTACGCCAGTTTTACTACAACTGTAATTATAAACGTCTTAACTAATTAAATGCAATTTTTCCAAAACAATTAGATGGTGATTAAGCTGTTATAGGAATTATATGTGGTTATTCAAAGTTACTATATTATAGGGAGTTCATAATGTGCCTCTTCGGTGGGGTTGTGTCGTATCGACTTGAGTTGCTGGATTTAGATTTAAGTCGTCCTAGTCCTATCGTTCACTACATGGACCTCTTATTTATGTTAGCCTGCGATTTATGATGTAACTACACATAGACTTGTATATGATTGTTAGTAATCGAGGTACATGGTACTTATACGACTTTAATTAAACATAGTTTGCATTTTGACGATTTGCGTGACCGTTATCTGTGATATTTGGATTATCAGACTCAAGGTGTAGTTTCATAGCACAATTTTTACGATTTCCAATAATTTATAACTTGGGGTGGAAAAACATACGTTGTTTATAAAATTGGATCGCTAGTGTATAGATTTATATCGATTACCGGGTTTGCCCTAAGTGCGAGAACCCATGTTGGAGCCCATTATCATGAACTGTCAATTGCCATAAATGTAGTTGTTGAATTACATTTTGTGAGCACGTATGTTACGAATAGTCTATTTGGATTGACCTTCCGTTTCTGGGTGATAGCTATCACGGGAACGAACGTTATAGGCATAGTCGGATAATTTGGGTGAGGTTTCGGGGTTAAACATCTAATGGGCAGTTTGCAAATATATATAATATTGCGAGAAAGGTATGTCGAGCTTCAGTGTCATGAGCTTAGGGCAACGTAATTACATTTATATGATGTCTGCATCTGTTGCATTATCATACACTTGGGAAATCTTGTGGTCCTACAATATATGATTTATCAAACCTATGAATTCACCAACATTATTGTTGACGTTTTAAAGCAATGTTTTCAGGAGATCAGTAAGCATAAGGTACCAAGGATACATTGGTGATTTTGTTTTGGGATGTCATGCTAAAGAGATGGTTGTATTATGTTTTGGGAAACTCATGTGTTGTGAACCAGTATCTTTGTAATAATAATAAGGAACAAGTTAAAGCTTCGGGCTATTTGTATCAAATATTTGTTAAATCCAATGTATCAGTTTAAAAATGACTTTTTGGTCGTTCTATATATATCTTGTGTTATTGATCTATGAAGTAACACGCCCCGGACCCTTATTCCGCTGCGACCCAACTTGGGGGTGTTACATTAACTTTGGTGGGTCTACTAGAAAGAGTGGGATCTGGAAAATTCACAGAATTATGAGACCAAAAGGCTTTTTCAGCAGATAATTTAGTTTGTGGAACAAATCGTGTTTCAAAATCTTAAGAAAGTTGGTTAAGAACAGCATAATCGACTGGTGTAGTCGGACCATAATTATAATAGCAACCTTTTGCACACGCGTTCTTGACTTCCAAGACCACACCTCTCAATGAAAACACACATCTACCACAAAGCACTTAATAATAATCCAATATAGTAACACAAACATGATAATCCACTAACAAAACATAAAAATCCCAATCGACCAAACTTAACAGAAGTCCACGTCGTGACACCAAAAATATAAAAACAATCCTCGAGGTAGAAAACGAAATACACTTATGTTAGAGCCCTTGCTTTGGTTTGACTTTTCTCTCATCAAAAGTCATCAACTCTGCGGTCCAGTAAGGTAAACAATCATCCGCAACATATATCCAAGTTTGATAGTGGTAAAACAAGATTAAAACAATAACAAGGGTAATATAAATAAGATCCCCATAATGAAAAATTATAAATTTTCATATTATATAGTAGTAATTCAAAATAGAAAAAAAAATTCAAAGCTTTTAGGTAGCGGGAACATACGGTATATACGTACACAAACACTTATGCCCTAAAATGCAACTATATGAGGGACCCTTAAGCTATAGTCTAGGCTCAACCACCTAGTTCTCTATAACCAAAGGCTCTGATACCAATCTGTCACACCCCGCCAAGGCGGAAACGCGAGGCATAAACAAGAATGGATATCATCACAACACATGGTGTCTATATAGAGACTACTAAAATGAATACTAAAGTAAAGCAAAGACACAAAGTGTCATAACAATACCCAAAACCTAATGGTGTCTTTATTAATGAGAAAGAGGTCTCGTTAATAAATGACATGCAAAACATAATCCATACAATTCATGCAAACACAATTATTCAAAACAGAACGCATAAATAAACTCCAAGCATCCTACGGTCTCTTCTAGCCACTTCGCTCTATCTTAGCACCATTAAGCTCACCTGAAAATGATGCTTAAAACGTCAACACAATGGTTGGTGAGAGTCATAGGTTTAGGACACCAAATAAACCTTTAATTAAAATAATTTTGCTACGACTATCATAACATATCATGGCAGAACAATTTAAGCTAGTTATCACATAAACTCTCAAACAATTCACAATCAATCATAACGGGACAGAACGTGCCCACGATCCACATAACAAACCTAGGGTAATCCATTACCCTGAATCGGAACCACACAGAATGGAGTATTATTTCAACCCTCCAGTTAATTTGGGTATAAAGTAGGGTCACTACCCTCCAACCGGACTCACACAGATATGGGATCTTATTTCAATCCTCCAATTAGATTTGGAATAGATAGAAGCACTACCCTCTAACCGGAATCACACAGAAATGGGATCTTATTTCAATCCTCTAATTAGATTTGGAATAAGTAGAAACACTACCCTCTAACCGGAATCACACAGAAAACCCACTCCAATTGATCACTAAGCCATGGAGCATATCACAAAACCCACTCCAATGATCCTAAGCCTATGAAGCATACCACAAAACCCCCTCCAATTTGACACTAAGCCAGGAGCGTATCACATCACAAACATGTAGCACATAACATTTAATAGCCACATAAAGTACATGTATCACTTTAAACACATTATCATAGTAATTAAAACATTTTCATACTAGCATCATTTCCATCCCAATGTAAAACATTAAAAGTGGGACTATGAAACTCGCATTTGCTTAGCTCTCAAAAACTTCCAACAGGGCTTCACAAATAACTAGCACAAATCTAAGCAACAAAATACCTCGTGATTAACCTACCTAAGCCAAGCTAATGTACATGTAACATTCTTATGATGGACGTCTAAGATTTTTATAAACCCCATGGGTCACCTTGACACCATACCCAACCTTAACCACTTCAATAACAAGTTTCACTAGTAAATCATAATTCGTACCAAACTGTAGAATTTTGACCTGACTTATCGCATTCAAAAACCTAACTTAATGACCTCCATAATTCAAACCAAAAATCACTTATGTTCATTAATGAGTATATTAACTACCTTGTGACTCCCAAAAGCCAATTACATACACAAGTACTCCTAAGAAAATCAAACTTCAAAACAGTCCCAATTCGAGTCTGATTGCTCACTAAGAAGTTTAGGCTTAAAAATCATACTTAGACTTCAAATTAATTAATTTCCTTTGGGGGATCTTTAATAGATACATAAGAATTAACTACTGTATAAGGGTTAAGTCCAATTCATAATTTAAATAGGGTTTTTACTTCTCACAACTTGACCTAAATCTGACCTAAAAACTCAGCCTTGACAACGAATCTTGTTTGAATTATTTAAATACCTTCCACTTACTTTTAATTCATAACCATGGGGTTTGAAGTAAGACTCTCTGTAGATAATTTTATGCTTTTGAAAATCATTAAAAGCTTTACGTATGATCAAGTTATGACCCTCGCAAGATGACCCTTATAAACTGCCAACAATTTAACGTCCGAAATTACTAACCCTAAAACCTACATTACACATTATTAACTCATTAACAATATAAAAACGGATTTTAAAAAGATAACAACCCCAAAATTGTACAGATCTTACATGAACCCTAATCCATCATATAAAGTACTAGAATTAAAAGATTATAACTAGGATAAACATAACTAAAAACTTACCTGTAAAAAAAAACCCTAAATTTTCTTCTCCGTTTTCTTTCACTCAACCGGTGAACAAAAAGTGATGGGGTGAGATTGGTTTTATATTTATACCTACAAGAATTACTAGATAATTGCCTTAAATTAGAATTTGATACAAACTAGTTCCTTTTCTCTTTCAATCTTTTCTTTTTCCTTTAAATTTCGTATTTACTAACATCAAAAAAATATTTATTTTTCTTTTCTTTTATTAATTAATTAATTATCTTTATACCTTAAGTTTTTATAAAAACCTAAGCTAATTTGTTAAACCATTTTGCTTGAAAACTACTTTCTAAATATAACTTTTCATTTCCAAATCCACTTTCTATATATGGAAAGTTTACCAAAACTCTCCTTAGTTTAACAACTATATTCTTCACAAATGACACACCTTCTCATATTAATTCATCACCTAGGACATCCCATATAACAAAACAATTCTCTCAAAATACCCAATCCATTCCATTATCACATAATGATTAAAATGAAGTTTTTCCATCAATAACTTTATTTCTCTTACTTAACCCACAAAACCTAAACTTATCTAAATTACTAACACAAAAATACGTATACGTAATAATACTTACACATTTAACATGGAAATGCTCAAATCTCAATAATCATTTTCTTGTCACTCAAAAGTGAACGAAATGAATTCAACCAATTCCACCACCATTACAATCTCATTGAGATGATCACACTCAATAGATTGATTACCAATACCTCATAAACACATATAAACACACATAAACATATCAAATCACATAAACCATACATTACAACAGGCACCTAAGTCAACACTAACGGTTTGACCAACCTGCTCAAGTCATGGATGTCACAATTATCATGAATGTGTATCTCAGCGAGAGCATTTGAACCATAATGCGATAGATTCGCCATAAAAGCAACTTTGGCAGTGTTGAGTTCATCACAATCAGAGTCATATGCATCCAAATCATCAGCTTGATAAGTAGCATTATGAGTAATGATGGTCTGTGTGACTTGAGCTTCTGGAATTCCTGGATCTGCCAAAAATGCTAGTTCCTCCTCATTTAGAATCTGACCATGTGCTTGAGCTTGTACCAGCAACACTTTCTCCTTAAACCACGTATCATCCCGTTTCCTCTTGGGTTTTGTGCACTGTTTGGACATATAGCCTTCCCCTTTGCAGTTGTAGCAGATAACCGTCCTTTGTTTCCCAGAATTGCTTCCACTAGCTCCCTAAGTATAAGTCCTTGAGGTACCCGCAGCTAAAGAAGTTTGTGTCCCCTGAATTGGTTGTAAGGTTACCCTTCCATTATTAATAGTAGCTTGTTGCCTAGGGTTTGACAAATTTCTCAGCTGATTATTGGTAGTGGGATAGCGGGAAGTAACAACAGCAGTAAAAAAAGACATCATATGATTGATGGCATCAATTGGATCATCACCTTTCTAGAACACTGGAACAATTAGACCTGAGTCTGGTTAGGAAAATTCAGATTGTTGGTTAACTGAGGGAGCATATTCCAATTAAGGGATGGATGATGAAGGAGAATAAATGGTGTGGTGAATTGATGATTGATAATCATTAGATGGATAAGTGATTGAAAGAGGTGTTGATGATTGATAAGTTGAGCATTGTTGAGACTGATAAGGTGAACCATATTGTGAAAACTGATATGGTAAAACTTGTTGTTGAAATTGAGTGTTTTGGTATGAGTTTTGATGAGTTTGATAAGGAGACTGAGTCATCTGATGGGTTGCAACCAAAGCGAGTGGAACTAAGTTGCGTTCATGCATCAAACGAACCTCATTTGCATGAAATTCATGTTGTCCCAAATAAGCATGAAGTTGATCGATGTTAGTTGTGTGCAAATCCCGAACAAGTTTGACATCAGTCACAAATTTGCTCCACTCAGGAGGAAGAGTATTCAAGAACTTGGTGTTCACTTGAAATTGTTTCAATTTCATATTGTAGATGTTCATGTCATTGAGTAGCAGTGAAAATCTCAAGTAGAAATCACGAAGTGTTTCCCCATTCTTATAAGCAAACTTATCGAATTCATCATACAACTTACACTCCCTTTCCTGCTTTATCAATGAAGTTCCTTGCATGAGAAGTTGAATTCTCTCCCAAAGTTCCTTGGCGACTTTATGATTGCTAACCAATGCATAGATTTCTGGGGGTAATCCTTGAAGAATGATATTAGTAGCCTTGACATCACAATCAGCTTGAATGGCTTCCGTAGGAGATAACTCAGAATACTTCTTTGGCCTTGTTACTCTATTTTCTTCAATTGAAGGCCAAATGAGTGGACCATTTTCAACGGATTCAAGAATCATTCATCCATGTTGTCTATTCATCATGTATAGCTCCATTCTACTTTTCCAAGAGTCGTACATATCCTTTTCTAACATAGGTGGACGATTGTTGGCACCCGAAATAATCGCTTTGTCAGCAAGACTCGTCATTGAGAAATGTGTATGTTGAAAGATTACTTGGTGGATCGAACAGTGGTAGAAAGAAATTGTGTTTACTTAAGTTGACTTTTAAGTGTTTTAATGAAACTACACGGGATTTTACAATTCTCGACAAAACTTAGAAAAACAAGTTAATGTTTAACGGGATTTTACAAGTCAAAGAAATAAACCGTATAATTTTGAAATTTTTGAAAATCGAGTTGTTCTATATAAGCTGTCTTTGAGTTGTTCGGTACTAGTTGTTCGGTACTAGTTGTTCGATACTAGTTGTTCGATACTAGTTGTTCGATACAGGTTGTTCGGTACAGATTGTTCGATACTAGTTGTTCGATACTAGTTGTTCGATACTAGTTGTTTGATACTAGTTGTTCGATACTAGTTGTTCGATAGTAGTAAACTGGAGTTGTTCGGTACCAACAGAAACAAAACTCAAAATCTCAAAAACACAAAAAGACACTTTTTTGATCGGTTTTTTGCAAAAAATCTTGTACAACTAGTGTTATAAACCCTATAGGAACAAGAAAAATGAAAACTTTAAGGTTTTTAAGCCGAAAAAATTAAAATCAAGATTTTGATCTTTATAAAGGTTTTTGAACACAAAGATGACACAAAATGATATTTTAAACACAAAAACTAAACACACCACTCCATGGCTCTTGATACTAATTGAAGAATACAAGTAATCTTTGACATTTGATAGGAAAGAACTAGTGAGAGAAAGTGGAAGGAAGGATGTATCCTAGAGAGAGAAAGTAAGAAACATAAAATACATTAAGTGAAAATGAGAATACAAAACCAACCAACCAACCAACACCCTCTCCAAAGCATAGAGAGGGTATTTATACCCTATTAGGGGCCGGCCATAGGCCTTACAAGGCTTTCCATGGGCCTTGGGCCATGTTAGCTTAATTACTTAAACATTGACACACTTACGGGCTTAGACTACTTAGTATTGGAAGTGACCGATACTTTTCTTGTTTCTAACAGGTCTTGAACCAACATCTATCTTTACACATGAACAGTTGCTCCCGAGTCAACCCACCATGCAACATCATCATCCTGCACAAAGTAAGCCTCAGATACATATGTAACATAATAAACCTGAAGAGATTTATTAAACATATTCTGACCTTTCAGTGAGTTGGTTGAACCATCCACTGAACCCTTTATGCCCGAACCATTAGCTTTGTTGCCAATATTAACACCTTTGCAATCCCTTTTTTTGGAACATTTCCAACAAGTGGGTTTTGCCTCCTTGTTAGGATCAACCCTTGTGTTATCGTGATTTTTATATTTACCCTTGTTGTCATTGTACTTAGAGGAGTTGTTATGTTTCACCATATTGACAACTAAAGGACCAGCAACATTGTAGCCTTTTGGCTTGTCATTATCCTGCACCCTGAGGGACTCCTCAATGCGCAGATGATTGCCCAACTCAACAAGAGTTAACTCATCCTTTAAATGTTTCAAGGTGTGCTTGAAATCTTTCCAAGAAAGAGGGAGTTTATCAATGTACAAGAGACTTGAATAGCCTCATCCATGTTCATTTTATGTTGTATAAATCTTCCAAGTATACCAAAAAGTTCATTGTATTATTCCATAACTGATCTTGAATCAGTTATTTTGTAATTTGTGAAATTACTAACAAGGAACTTCTTACTTGATACATCCTCAGTCATATATTTGGCCTCCAAGGAATCCCATAGTTCTTTGGAAGATTCAACATTTTGGTAAATATCAAACAAGGAATCAGACATACCATTGAGGATTAAACCTCTGCAGACATAGTCATCATTGTCTCACTTGGCCCTCTTCCTGATTTGTTCCACAGTTGCATCATCACCACCATCTTCTAGAATAGGAGTGGTCAGCACATACACCACACTCATGCTGGAGAGCAAGAAGTGCATTTTTTTCTGCCATCTTTTAAAGTTCACCCCTTCAAACTTGTCAAGCTTGGCAAAGTTTGAAGCCATGTGTTTCATAGCAGCAACCATTGATTATTACAAAATAATCTTCTTTGATTTTTGGTTGTTTGGTGTCCTAGATCAGGATGAAGATAATCAATAACCTACCTAATTACCAAAGATGGTTACCGGATATCACTTGAAGTCGTGTAATCACTTTTCAAAGAAGATTATTCGACCCTATGCCTGGGTATCACGAACACCTCCTTGGGATAAAACCAATTGTTTGTTCTTGTTTTAGGCACAAATCAAGAACCCTTTCGTTTCTAAGTGTTTTGGTTTTCTGTTTATTTCTCACAAACTTCTCATGCAGTTATGATCTCCTATTTATAAGAGAGATACTCAAAACCCTAGTCAAAGAACTATGAGTGATTATAGGAGATATAATCTCATCCATAATTAGCCTCCTTGATTTTAGGAATTAGTGGTTACATGACCATATTAATCGTGGTCATTAAATGTGATTGTAACTTACCATGTGAAACGGTCAAATCAGTTACAAGTCATTGAATTCATTCCAGTAAGTTATTCCTTTAGTGTTCTGAACCATCAGCTAGCCCACTGAGGAGCATACCCGCTGAAAGTTCAAACTGAAGCAACCCACTGATGAGTTAACCCGCTGAGGACACTTCCTCTCATGGATTACTCCCTGATGGTATCCTTCAACTTACTCCTCAAGGAGTACCAAGCTGAAGCCATCAGACTGATGAATATCATTCAGTCTAGAGTTACACTCAGCCTCGCTGAAGAGTAACTCACTGAACATCATCAGCGACATGAATTCCCTTTTACTACTATCAGAGTCAGGGTGTTCAGTGACCTATGAGAGTACACTCCGTACCTCCAGTCCCATTACCCGGTGTGAACTGAACCCTCAATTGAACTAAATTTTCAACACTTTGTTGTTGTGTTGTGATTGATAGACGGCATGTGTGTTTGTCGAGAGCAAAATCCGCGTAAAAATCAAAATCATATGATAACAATAATTTCTTAATGTGAGACTACAAATTAAGAAATTACCGTTAATATAGATACAATTACATCATGTTTCGCATTATCAAACTCATTTCTTGATGTTAATCTCCTTTAAGTTTGTTATGGATAAAGGTGTTTTAGGAAAATATTCAGGTTTAATTGCAAACATCATTAAAATTCCGAAACGAATGTTTAAATTATAACAAATTTAGTAGTGATATTTTTTTACAGGTACAAAAAATAGATTTTAAGACACGTGAACCAAATAAAGTTCAATTTTCGACAACACTTTTGTATATTATGAAGAGTGTTTGAAATATTCAACAGGCCTATGTTTTTTATAAATTGGCACATATTGAATATATTCGTCCAATGTTATCACACTCTTGGTTGGTTTTCGTGTTATTGACAGATTATGTGGCGTAAACAATACTTTGTAACAAATTATCACAAAATGTTTAGTGTCGCGGGCAACTACTAATTTGAATTTCATTTTTAGACCCGACACAACCTTTCCTCGAATACCATCTCTTAAGCAATGTTCACGAGCGGTTATCAGTGTTTTACCAAATTATACACGCGTTGTGTTTTTGACTAATTACTTCTACAAATCATATTCGAAACTTAAAGTTGTTGAAATTAAATGATGCTATATGTCCAACCAACTTGAAGTGGATTGTCATAAATTAGTTTTGTATTTTATTTCATTTTTCATTCAAAAATATAAAATTTAAACTAGTCCTAATCTGTGAAATAAGTGATGAAGAAATGGGATAGAAAAAACTTGGAAGTATTAGAAACTTGTATTTATTAGACATCCTTTTCTATCTCGTGATATTTTTGAACTGCATATGAAATTCGTGTGGAACACATAAAACATAAAAACATTGCTATCATCTTACATTTTCTTCCTCTTTATATATATACCAGACGAATACCGGCGCATAGCGGCGGAAATTCCTAGCGACCGATAATTAACGATATGCGAGATTGTCGTAAGTTTTTCGTGTAACGTTCAAAATAGAACGTGAAAATATCAAAATGTAATTGCAAATGGCTGTAACATGCGATAAGTCGACTCAAACAAAAATTCTTAACATGTATCAAAGAACGTTAGGAAACATATTAGGGTTGTTTATATAGGCATTGGGGAAAAGTTTGAAATTCAAATTTATAAGATTTTCTAACATTCTCATGCCATTATGTAATTCACTGTCACTTATTAGGAAATCTAGTGTATAGAATATTCAAGTGAATTATATATTTCAAAATGGAAAAACAGTACGGAAAAATTTTGATTTTTTTCATCGTGTGTGTATGTGGTGTAGAAGAATTATTCAAAAATACTGTAAGTTACAACTTTTCCATCGTGTCTGTTTTAAGGCATTCAAATACATTCCATAAATAAATTGGAAAAAGTTCCCGTCAATTATGTTGAATGAATACATTCCTTCAATATGAATATGAATACTCAATACGGTGATAATATTTTCCTTATTTTCCTTTCTTATCAATTATCAATGTAATAATATTCATTACAACCATAATACTTTCCTTACTTGTCTCACTTATCAATATGTATTGCGAGTATATTGTAAAAAGATGACGATGATGTTTGTGAGATATTTGTTTGCAGGTGAAATTCAAATTTTTCAAAAGTTTCAAATTTTAAAAGTTACATGACATAATTCATAGCAAAATTTACAACATAAACTTTATAACAAATTTACACTACAAACTTTGTAACAAATTTATACAATAGTCACTATAACAAATTTCCGGCAAAAAACGCGGTGGCGACGAAAGCTTTATTTTCCGGCGCGAAAGCAATGAAGGTGGATGTAAACGCAGTGGCGACGGAAGCTTCATTTTCCGCCGAGAAAGTGGTGAAGGTGGTTGTAACAAAAAAAAATTACATAAATTATATCACATTTTTTACATAAAATTTACATAAAAATAGCTTTTGTATCTAAAAGAAATACCTACGAAATTCCAAAATTTTGTAAATTTTATCCTAGCTTTATATAATATTGGAAAGTTACCAAAAAATAAAAAATATATATTTTTGACTATTTTTGTTATTTTTTATAAAATAAAAATGAAACATGAATAAATACTTGAAATAAATATAGATCTAACCAAAACCGGCAAGTAAAGTAAGGGCAACAGATTTTTCGGCGAGTCCACCGACGGCAGTAATTATTCCGGCGAGTCCTTAAAAACAAATCAAAACAATATTACAAGTTCACAAATAAACTTATAAAAGAATTTACACACCAAAATACAAAAGCAAATTAACATAAATAAATACACAAATTTTTCCGACGAGTCATGCGGAATAAAACCATCATATTCCGGCGAGATTTGCAACACTTACAAAACCTACATAATTACTTATAAAATTAATAGATCTATAAAAAAAATATTGAAAACATAAACCTTCGAAATATATAACAAAAAACCCTCAAATCTTGCCAAATCATATAGATCTATTATAATATAAAACAATACCTCAAAAAAATTAATTGCGGTGCGCCGACGGTGGTGGGGCGGTAGCCGGCGACGGTGGGTAGGCAGACGGCGACGGTGGGGCGACAGCCTGCGGTGGTTAGAGAGAAAATGATTTTTGGTTTAGAGAGAGAGGAGTGTAGTGTTTTGTGTGTTTTTAGAGAGATATTGAATTGTATGAATGAGATATGTGTGTCTTTTGTGTTTTTATAGAGATTTTGTGTCAATCAATTAGTGTACATTCCCTTTTTAAGATTTTTGACTGCTATTAAGTTTTGACACGCTGTCATTAAGTTTTAATTTTTGACATTCCTAAAATAAATTAATTTTTTCACTTTTCATTTTTCAAGAATTGAAGCTAAATGCTTTATAATGTAGTATATAATATCTTTCTATCCATACATAAAAATGACTCGTGAAATCTAGTTTTCCTCTTTTATCATCTCATCCAATCATTTTTATATGTGCATCAATAGTGTGAGTACTAATATATGTAGGAAGAACATGTAAGAGGATATATGATTTTCCAAAACATATAAAACTATATAATTAGATCTCCAATTATTCTTTAGTCGTGGCAATTTGCCAATTTGTATTTATTTGATTTTCTTTTTTCATTTTGTGAAATATTTACGTGATATCCTTAGCAATTATACTATATAGTTCTAGCATTAGTCAAGTGATGTTTGAGCGTTGTGAAGCCGTCGAGCCAAGAGGTCGGCTAAAGGGAGTGGGTCGGTCTGGGTACACTGTGAGGCCGTGGCTTGAGCCGACACTGTTCACAAGCCGAGCCAGCCAATTGGCTTAGAAGGATTAATATAAGGTTAGTGGGTTTTGTTTAGTGGCTTCTCCACTAAGCTGCCACATATTATCGGTTCTAGATGTTTTTAGATGAAAACCATATTTGCAATTATTGACATAAAATGATGCTAATATGCAAGTTTGGATGTGTCAAACTCTTGATTTCAACATTTGAGATTCGACCATTCACTCGAACTCCATAAAAATTCCATGATTGTAGCCTTAGGGGGTGTTTGGGATTGCCATTCGCATCAGATTATCTTATTATCTGGTTTTGAAAATGCAGATAATCAGTTTTGAGTATTTGAGAAAACACTTTCAGGCCCTCAAAACGCAGTTTGCAAGAAACCTGCTATTTGAAACGCGGTTTTCTTTAGCTTCCATTATTAAATGATACCCTTAATTCTTTAATTTTTTCCATCAAAACAAGGAGCCATATTCATCGTTTTCTAGTCGAAGTTGAAAGAGAATCACATGAGATCTTACACTCAGTTCTCGAGTTTAAAGCAAACGAAAATGAGAAAGAATAGGAAAGTGAAAAGAAAAGAAAAGGTAAAGAAAATATTGCTTCATATGTTCTTGAGATAGAGTAAAAGTAAAAGAAAATAATTATAAATCATGTTTTTCAGTTGAAGAAAAAGAAAAATAACTTGTTCAAATTACATATATGCCTTTTAGTTGTTATCACAAAATATTATAAAAATGGCATATTAATCTTTTTACAACATATTATAGTTTTTTTTCTTTTCCTCTCATCTTCCTCTCAAATTTCTTTTCCTCTCTTAAAAAAAACTCAAAAACATAAAAAACTTTCTCTTTTTTTTCATTTTCTCTCAAATATCAACTCAAGAACACAGTGACGCCAAAAGAAAGTGAAAGATGAGAATGAGAGTTGGAGATGCGGATGTGAAAAAGAAAAGAAGTATCGGGATGTAAAAATGAAAGTTAAAAACCCTAATAATAAAAATACTCGTTAGACTTAGACTCTTGATTGGAAAAAAGAGCCCAATAATATCAAGATAACTTGATTTATATGGAGTTAACTATTGTTAAGGCCCAATATAATATGGATTGTTTTAACTTTTAATTTTAACAAGATTTGAAACCCGCGCTTCGTTGCGGCGCGTTTTGTATAATTTTTTTATTATAAAGGTTTTTTTGTCGTTAGGTTATAAATTTACATGTATCCGTTACTAAATATTATGATTTTTCCATTTTGACCTGTAAGAGATCATACTTAAGTGTGGTATGGGAACCTGATATTTAAATAATCTGCATCATATACCAACATATGAAATTGATTCCAAATCTAACAGTAATGCGCATCTTCATGGTCGAATGAGCTGCAAAACTTATTATTTTTTCAAAGCTAACATATATTTTGAAACATTACAACGATGCGCATGTGCGTAGATGAGCAGTTCACACAACTAAGTTACATTTACTTGATAATAAAATTCAAAAAAACACTATAGGCGTGTGTCTGTAAATAAGCTCACTGAAAACCTTACATATATACAGGAAAATGAAAAGAAACAAAGCAAAACAAAAAAATTGTGACCGTTGAAGTGTCGGTTTTCTTCCTCGAGTTCTCTAGCTTAATTATCTTACTCATAACCTTGGTGATTTGCATTGGTAACATTCTGTCATGCTAGCATAATTGTGTATCCCACAAACATATCTGATTATACATAAACAATGAACAAAAGATAATTAATAACATTTCGTATTATCTCCCAAGTCCTTCCATTCAAGAGACTATATTATTGCAAAATCGAACCTAATTAAAGACTTCCCTTTAAGGGTGTACGATGTGAATTTGTGTTCGACTTAATCCCTTGCAGGTCAGTAGGATTCTTGGCTCTACAGGCACGGATCCTTGAACGCTGGAACCTGAAATGATGCAGTTAACTGATAAGAACCTATTTAATAGTTTCCAGTATTGATAAGAACGTTCTTATTAATTTCCTTATTAGTATTTATTAGTATTTATTAGTTACCTTTATTACATTTTCTTAGTCAACTATTTAGTTGTTTCCTTTATTATGTTTTCTTAGTCAAGAAGTCTAGGATATCTTTTATTATAAATAGGGCATTAGGATTGTAATGTTAAGGGTGGAATGAATATTAAGTATTGTTTTATTTATTGTTTTGTTTATCAATTAGGGGGTTGGTTTATCTCATTAATATAAACCATCGGGGGTCGGTTTATCCCATTAACATAAACCATCTATCTTGTTTATTTTCTTATCTTTATTCTATCTTATTATCGATCCGGTTCGTATCAAATTGGTATCAGAGCTGTTTCGATTCTAGGGTTTAAAAAAATGGAACAATTTAAGATCGATCAATTGGAGGCGAATCTGTAACGGTTTAAGATCGATTAGGCTACAATCAACTCAGAGGCAGCGAAACAACGGGATTTGTTATGAGCAACGATCGAGAAAAATAAGGTTGAAGCGGATCGGCAATTCTTCAAAATCAGTCATGACTAACAAGGAGT
>BQNB010050329.1:0-39013 GCA_026074375.1 Tanacetum coccineum | reverse complement strand
CTTTCTTTGATCATTCGCCGAACGGCAGCTTGAGTCAAAGGTGCAGACTTTGGAGGCATGATTCTGTTACGTCACATAGAAAACAACTTGATAAACATTCATACCATGATATAATCATAACATGTACAAAGCAAATCAACCACAACATTAGTCACACAACATCAAGTAGTAATCAAAAGATAGCCATTCATTATGCATCACAAAAGAGTTAATACTTAGTTGCATTGTTTAACAAAATGATACAAAGCGTTACAACCAATAGCATCAAGTCTACTAACTGAGGATTCAGTTTAGTGATTACACAATAAAGATACTACTAATGAAACTAAACTACTAAGAGTCATGAGGGGATCCCCGCGGCTCAGATGATGGACTCTCCTCATCCTTGACCGGAACATTGATAGCCTCATTCAGTCTTTCTTCAAACACAACTCCCCTACGAATCATCTCATGGTAGAACTCATGAGCTTGAACTCTAGTCCAAT
This sequence comes from Tanacetum coccineum, assembly GCA_026074375.1. NCBI lineage: Eukaryota > Viridiplantae > Streptophyta > Magnoliopsida > Asterales > Asteraceae > Tanacetum > Tanacetum coccineum. Next base: position 38,528 of record BQNB010050329.1, on the reverse strand, counting down.
AAAGATCTCTCTCGATTCGTTCTTTCTGCATACAAAGAAGTGTGTTGCTTGACCTTGCGTCTTCCAGCTCTTTCTTCAACTTCCTACACACAACTCTTTCTTCAGCATTACCAAAGTCTTTAATAATATCTTACAATACAGCCTCTCTTTCTCCCACACTACATCACACTTAATTACCCAAATCCGCAATCAACTTCTCATAATACTTATCCTTTGCCTTCCCTTTCTATTCGACCAATGCATGCACCGTCTCGCGACCACACACTCGTCTTGTAAGAGAAGCAATCCGACCAAAAATAGAGTTAATGTCCCTCCTCATGAAACTAGGCAACAAACTATCACCATCTTCTTGAAGGAAAGTGGCAGTAGACGACTCACCTACCTCATGGAGACTATTCGAAACAGTCTCATCCTCATGCTCAACCATGTCCTCAACCTCGACCACATCTTCGAACTCTGAATCAGAAGCAGGTGGCGGTGGATTAAGAGGATTCGCCTCAACATAAGGAAATATCAGGGGTAAGTCAGGCTCATTCTTATCTTCCTCGATGTCAACTTCCATATCATCTTCTTCTTCTTGAGGATCTTCTTCTTCCTCAAATTCATCTTCTTCCGGGTCCTCGTCTTCATCCACTAAGATAGGCTCGGGAACAATAGGAACATCATCGTGTTGATTCGGCTCAACAACAGGTACATCATCTACGTTATCGGGAGGAATTTCGTTCACCATGATAATTTAGAGAATATCATATAATGCTTACTTAATAGCGTATCACTTCTTATTATCATTGAAACACTCTTATCAAAATAACGGTTCGCATCAAAGCGCAACAAATAAAAATTCACAATCCGTGACATTTACATTTCGCGTATACCTCAATTATATTTCAAACATATATAATAAGAGTTATCATATAATCACATGATATTTTATGCATACAACACATGCATAAATGCACTAATTCATAACAATTTATGCATCCAACACATGCATAAATATATCCATACTTAACCATTTAATTATTCATATAACACATATGTAAATATACCTATACATAATAATCAAATAAATTTACCTTTTCTTTCTATAAGTAACCAATGGCAACGAGGAGTCTTGGCATGCATGTAAAAGCGTTATAGTTTAGGTTTTCTAAAAGACTCGACCTAGTTCTCTATAACCTTAGGCTCTTGATACCACTCTGTAACACCCTACCCAACATACATTGGATTGCGTATCAGAATTAGCAATTGGGCGTTACTAAATAGCAACATTCACCAAGATAATAGAAAACCACCCAAATGAGACATTTTAACAAACATGTGTTCCATTATTAATCAGAGTTAAAATGTGTTTAGGTCCCCACATAATCGCAACCACCATCTAATAAGGCCGGTTTTTGTCCGATTTGGCCGATTATGCCCGATTTGGCTGATTTTTATCCGATTAATCGGTATGTTGACCGATTTTTAAACAATGTTAGGATTATGAAAATCCATGTAAAAGACTCGGTCACCCCGTGTTATATCTAGCATAGGTTAGCTCGTAGTCTTAGTTTTAATCGTTTAGTTACCATACGACTTATGGTTGGGTTGGGTCTTTACCCACTTGTTAGCCTACTCCATGTCCCATTTATGGGCACCAAAACACTTGTATAAATACCCCTTTCTAGCCATGGGAAGGGCCCGTTGGTTGTTCATTTGATTATACACACACAAATAAAAGGTGTTTTCTTATTCACTGGACTAGTCCTTTACTTCTCTAGAAAATTTGGCCAACCAATCATTCCTAAGCTTGTATTGTGATATCCAATATACTACAATTGGTATCAAAGCCCATGGGATGATTAGATCGATTGTGTGTGCGTTTTTTTGGTTAGTTTAGATCAAAAGTTTGGTTTTTAAAGGTTTATGGTCTTTTTCTTGACACTCTTTGATTCTCACGTTTGTGATGTTAAAGTTAGTGTTTTTATAGTTGTTATAACCTTCTAGGATCAAGTTGTACAAAAGAAACCAAGCAAAAACGTTCAAAAGGGTGATTTTTAGGTGAAAAAGTTTGTATTTTTCTTCACTGCGTTTTGCCTCTCTGAGACATTCTTGGTTGCGTTTTGCCTCAAATAGTACACTGGTTGTGGTTCGTTTTTTTTTTTTGTTATAAGTACAAATTGTACTGCATTTTGTCGTATTTGGGGTTGCATTTTGGTCACTGCGTTTTGGTTATTGAAGGTTGCGTTTTGCCTACTTGAAGACCTCACTGCGTTTTGCTTGAAGATCTCATTGCGTTTTGCTTGAAGACCTCACTGCGTTTTGCTTGAAGACCTCACTGCGTTTTGCTTCAAGACCTCATTGCGTTTTGCTTCAAGCTATCACTGCGTTTTGCTTCAATATCACTGCGTTTTGCTCAAGACCTCCATTGCGTTTTGCTTGAAGACCATATTGCGTTTTGATAAAAAGTTACTCTGGCAAAATTTCATTCATCACTGCATTTTGCTTCAATATCACTGCGTTTTGCTCAAGACCTCCATTGCGTTTTGCTTGAAGACCATATTGCGTTTTTTTAAAAAGTTACTCTGGCAAAATATTCATTTCTTCATTGCGTTTTGTACTAGGGTTCTTCACGTGCATTTTTGCCTAAGTTTCATTTTATCTTCATTTACGTTAAACTTAATTCCAACCAAACCAAATTCCAAGTCAAACAACATTATCACCTAATCAATCAAACAATCATCACTTTTAACATTCCAATCACTAATCATTGTATCCGATCCAAAAGTTTATAATAATACAAGTAATAACCATGTACAGTAATCCAAAATGATATTCAAGCCGGCGATTCCGATACCCGCCCTCCTATGCTCGATAGGACTGATACGAGATCATGGTCACAACGAAATCCGATTGTACTGTAGGGGAAAGGAAAAATGGATTTGCAAATTCTTTAGTCGATAGATCAAGGACCATTTGAGCTTAGAACCACAAGGGATGCACTCGAAACTACCCCTGAGGGAGGTGTCCTTCTTGGACCAGAAAGGCCCCGTACATATAAGGATCTCAGTAACACGGAGAAGAAACGATACAATGCGATGGTCCTTTACCATCCAATTATGCATTCAGGATACCAAAGATATTTACAAGCTCATCAATCACAACATTGAAGCAAAAGAAATTTGGGATAACGTCAAAATACTTCTGGCAGGTTTCGAACTCATAAAAGAAGATAGAGAATCTCAGTTGTACGATGAGTGCGTTTGCAAACCGTATTTGGAAAAATTCATAATTGTCTTCATTGACGACATCTTAATCTACTCTAAGTCGGAAGAAGAACATGAAGTCCACCTGAAGACGATTTTAGACTTACTCAAGAAGGAGAAGTTATACGCTAAATTTTCAAAGTACGAATTTTGGTTGAAAGAAGTCTAGTTCCTAGGACATGTGGTCAACCGTGACGGTATCCATGTGGATCCTAGCAAGGTTGAGTTGGTCAAGAATTGGAAGACCCCTTAATCGTCAACTGAAATCCGTTCATTTCTAGGATTGGCGGGTTATTACCGAAGGTTTATTGAGAATTTCTCCAAGATCGCCAAGCCTCTCACCCTGTTGACCCAAAAGAATAAGGCATATGTGTGGGGCGATAAGCAAGATGAAGCTTTCCGCATTCTGAAGGAGAAGCTATGCAATGGTCCAGTGTTAGCACTCCCCGATGGACCAAACGACTTTGTGGTCTATTGTGATGCATCGAAACAAGGTTTTGGGTGCGTGCTGATGCAGCGGGGCAAATGAGGCTTCTCTCTTATGATCGATACTGCTGTTAGCACTCCCCTATGGACCCGATGACTTTGTGGTTTACTGTGATGCATCAAACCAAGGTTTGTGTGCGTGCTGATGCAGCGGGGCAAAGTATTAGCATCATTGCTGTCAAGAACAGTTGAAGAACCATGACGAAAGAATTATACCAACCCCATGAACTGGAATTAGGGTGCGGTGGTGTTCGCTTTAAAATCTGGAGACTTTATCTTTCATGGGTGAAAAAGTGTTAGCTACACTGAACTCCAGAGTCTCCAGTAAATATTTGACCAGATGTTTTTAAATATTGCCCGCAAGGCGGTGGATCGAGCTACTCAGTGGGGACTACGAGTGTGAGTCAATACCACCCAGCAAGGCGAACGTTTGTGGTGGCAGATGCATTGAGCAGAAAGAAGACTCAAGCACAGACGTGTAGTGCTTTATGAGTTATTACTTTTCATTCTGGACTTTAAGGACTAAGTATTTTAGAATGCGCAAAGCGAAGCTTTCCAAGGATCTCAAAGCCCAACTGAATGGCTAAAAGAGGTTAGAAAGACACTCTTGAGCAACGAGATAATGTGAAATTTACTTCTTTGATCGTATCTGGATTCCATCAGTTGGTGGTGTAAGGAAATTGATCATGGATGAAGCTCATACTTCTAGATATTCAGTACATCCGGGTGCGGATAAGATGTACTATGATCTGAGAGACTTGTATTGGTAGCCTGGTATGAAGAGAGACATTGCTGAGTACGTTAGCAGATGTCTTACATGTTCTAAGATTAAAGCCAAACATCAGAAACGCTTAGGATTTCTTTAGCAACCATAAATTCCTGAGTGGAAATGGGAAAAGATAACAATGTACTTTGTCACAAAGTTACCTAAAAGTAGCAGTGGGCATGATACGATTTGGGTCGTTGTTGATAGATTTGACCAAGTTCGGCTCACATTCTTACTTACGTGACGACTACAATGACGGAGAAGAAACTTGCAAGATTTTATACCAATGACGATTTGGTAGCGCAGACCATATGTGTATGTGCTGTATCATCATTTTCAGACCGTGTTGTTCCGAATTCACGTCACACTATATGGCAGCTTTTCAAGATAGCATTGGGTACAAGACTAGACATGAGTACGGCTTACCACCCTCAGACCGACGGTCAGAATGTCATAAGTGAGCGTACTATTCAAACGTCATGGAGGATATGCTTCGAGCTTGTCGTTATGGATTTTGGTGGCAGTTGGATACTTCATCTTCCATTGATTGAGTTTTCTTTAATAACAGCTACCACACAGCATTAAGTGTGGCAACATTCGAGGCTCTTTGTACGGGCTGAAAATGTAGATCCCACATTATTGGACTGAAGTTGGAGAAAGTCAGCTTATTGGACCAGAACATGTGCAAGAAACGATGAAAAGATTTTTTCAAATCAAGGAAGTTTAAAGATGGCTAGGAGTCGCAGAAAAGCTATGCTGTAAGAGGCGTAAACCTATTGAATGCGAAGTGGTTGACAGAGTGTTACTTAATGGTATCTCCTGGACGGGAGGAGGTATCGATTTGGGTAAACAAAGGGAAAACTAGCACCACGTTATGTCGGGGACCGTTTGAAATCATCGAGCTGTTGGTTGGTACCGGTGGCTTATCGGCTGAAGTTACCCCATGAGCTAAGTTGGTGTCACTCACGGACACGTTTTCATGTGTCAAAACTCAAGAAATTGTTTGGCCGGGAGACAGTTTTCAAGTGCCTTGGAAGAGATCGAGGTTGATGAAAAGCTCGTTTTGTTGATGACCTCTTGAGATCGTGCGAACGAGATGTAATGAAGCTAAAGAGAAGAGAATTCTCATTAGTCAGTTCGTTGGGAACTCTCGGCAAGGAGCTGGTTATACCTGGGAGCGAGAAGACCAATTTCCGGTTGAAATATCACATCTTCTCTCGGAACCCAGTACCTTCGTCAAATGTCCCAACTTGAGCCTTGAGGACAAGGCTCATTTAACGGGGAAGGACTGTAACATTTCCGTATTTTCAGGTCATTTGCAATGCTATTTAAATTCACTATATTTTTTTTTCCATACGCGTTCGCTTTTAATTTTAATCGATACGTTAAATCGCGTGAACTAAAAATCAACAATCAACGTAAACGGGCGCCAAACAAATTTAAGTTTACATCAAGACATCATTATATTATTATTAGGAAAGTAATAATTAACTTTGTTCATTTTATTTTTATCGGATACGTAAAGTGTATACGTTTCGCGATAAATTGCGTTTAGGCACTCCCGGAACCACAAAAACTTTTCTACGCTTCAACAAATACCCACTTTTATACCCAATACCCAAAATTTAGTCAATATTATCATACATATACATCTAAAACCGGATTCAAAGAGAAAAGACCAAGAAATGCAAGTTGAGAACACATTTCCATGTTTTCATGGGATGTTCTCAACTATTTGAGGACATACCCCATCCCTACCATACCTTGACCCATGACTAAGACTTGGCCATCCCTAGGACATGCTATATGTTCCCTTGACCAACTATACATCTTATATATCATGCAAGCACTAGCAAGTAACTCTTATACACTTAACACTTACATAAAATTTACAAAACACTCTCCTTTATGCCCTCCTAGGCCACGGCTCAATCGATACCCCAAACAAAACCCTACAATTTTTCCTACAATCCAATCCATCTATGTACACATATTCTAAGATGTACTAAGGCATTTGCAAGCATTGGCTAACCATATTCAAGTATTAATCAAGAGAAAGAAAGTTAGGGTTCTATTGAGAAAAGCTAGGGTTTCTTTGTGCAAGCTTTGGTTTTGTGATTTAACAAGGGTTTATCACTTATTTATCACCATCATCATTCATCATAAGGTCCACTTTAAACCTTTATGCTTTCATTTTATAAGTTTTCATGCATATGTTATTTCTATTTTAGCTTAAATCACCATTTAGGTTTTAATCATGAAAATGAAGTATATACTTGAAATGACCACATGGATTACTTATACATATGTTGTGTTAATACTTACATTATGTTAAAAAGGATGAGAAAATGTTGTATCATATTGTTTTGGTGTAAACATGATTATGGATTAATTAGGGTTTTCATAACTTCATAATATGTTTCAACTTAAAGAAATACATAAGACATGTTAATATTGATTATGGACTTTTAATCATGTTAATAGAACACTAAAATAAGGTCATATGGAAAGAAATACACTTGTACACACTTGGTTATGTGTAAAAATGATTATTTACAAAACTAGTAAATTAGAGATTTCTTAAGTAAAGTTATGATCTTAAGTATTATCATGAATTAGTTAACCTTGGTAACTTGGACACATAAGGACTATTATGGACAAAGGACACATCATATATGTATGATTTATAAAATATATGATATATAAGACTTGTGGTAAAATACAAAAGTAATAAAGTATAAAGAAAAGATCAAAAATGGACTTATCAAACAAGCATAAACATTCTGTCCCAAATCCGAATTTTTACATACTCATTTTATATTTTTATAAGATAATACATTTCACGACGATTCCGAAAAAGTAAGAAACTTGTTAAACGGATTAATAACGAAAAAGTTACGTTAAAAACAAGTTATACGTTAATAAACGAAGTCGTAAATAAATTTTTATAAAAACATTTTTATAAAAATTTCAAACAGCAAGGGTTAGTATTTTTAATAAATAATACATATTTTTAGGATTCCAAAATGATAAGAATCGTAATTTTTCAATTAATAACGAACGAGTTATGAATTTCGCGAGTTTACGACAATTAATACTTTTATAAAACTATTTTTATAAAAGTTACTATTCATGACAGAAAGTTATATTTTTGTAAACCTCCTAAAAATATAGAACTTTCAAATACGAGAACGTCCTCGAAAGAATCATTAAAAACGGAGCTATAACGAATAAAATACGACGTTTACGGGTTTTACGACAATTAAATCGATGAAAATATACATAGGGTCTGATGTGAACAGTAATTTTTACTGTTCACCAGTAGGTCCGAAATTCGAAAATGTCAATTTATGATAACTCGTCTTGATACGAAAAGATGGGCATAAGAAACGCGAGAATCGGGTTTTTTTTAAAACAGCGAATGTTACGCAGTTTTACTAAAACGATAATTTTATAAACGTTTTAACTTTGTAAACCACAATTTTCCCAAAACCATTAGTTGGTTGTGATTGAGTATATAGAATATTATGTGGTTATCAAAGTACTATATTACTAGGGAGTTTCATAATGAGGCCTCTTCGGATGGCGTTTCGACGAGTTGTTGGATTTACGATTTAAAGTGTCCTAACTCCTCGAACGTCATGTCATGACCTCTTTAATTATGATAGCCCGAACGATAGTACGAGATAACAACTATAAGATTAGATTCAAGTACTTGGTACTTATACGACCTATATTGGATTAGGTTGCATTCCGTCATTTCCGTGACGCATTTTCTATCGTGAATACTTGTTGATTTCCATTCACTCAAGGTGAGTTCATAGCCCCTTTTTCTCAATGTTTTACAAAACTTCGGGTGAATTACATTGCCTTATTTTACTATTGGACACAAAGTGTTTTTCAAAGAGTTATGCTATCCAGATTACTGCCTGATTATTTATGCCTAAGTTACCTTATTGCCGTGAAGTCCCTATTTATCATGAACCGTCAATTGCTATTATAGTGAGCGCTAGTGTTATGGATAGATCTATCGGGACTGACAATCCCCACCTTTCCTTGGGTCACTGTTAGATCAGGTGCATTAAATTTAGATGTGTCGCGGTGTGGCAACGATCCTATTATTTACTTTTGTGGGGCAATCCAATCTATTGATTGAAGTACGTTAAGGCTTCGGTGTCATGAGCTTAGTGCATTAATACCTGTTTTTAGACTATTGAATGTGTTTCAGAGTCTACTATTACTTCGATCTTGTGGTCCATCCTTTTTACTGATAAACCTATGATTTCACTCAACCTTTGTGTTGACTTTTAGCATGTAATTTCAGGTCCTAGGGTATGAAGATTGGACGGGAGCCGTGGCGGATATCAATGAAGACGGATTCTGTGTTTTATCTAAAGTTTATGAAACTTTTATTATCCTTAAAAACTTAAGTCATCTTTTGGTATTATGAAGCTTTTGTTTAATTAAGAATGTTTATGACTTTTAAAACTTATGGGACCTAATGTATTAACTCTGATATTTTGCTATGGATCAAGAAATTTTGTGTAAACGTCCATTATGGTCCGTTTCCTATATCTTGATTGTTGTACTTTGACGTAGCACCCTTGTTACCATTCCGCTGCTACCTGATTTTGGGGGTTGTTACATTTGATCACGATGCCACCATCAAGCTGTCATTCACCCATTATCCTCGGCCTCTTCAAATCATCTTCGGTACATCACGTGTTTTTCGGTTCAAACTGAGCCACTCTTTTGAAGTAAATACGTTTGCTGCAACTGAGCACGAACCATTTGTCAATATGTTCGCCCCAGACCTGAACTCTGAAGCATCATCTTCTAGGACTCTCATGATTCCTACACCCAACCAATCCACTCAACTTCATGAACATCTCCGTAAATGGACCGACTCTCATCCTCTTGATAACATTATTGGGAACCCCTCTCGACCGGTATCCACTCAGAAACAGCTTGCTACAGATGCTCTGTGGTGCTTCTACAATTCAGTACTGTCCAAAGTCGAACCTAAAAACTTCAAATCTGCTGTTATGGAAGACTGCTGGTTTCAAGCCATGCAGGATGAAATCCATGAATTTGATCGACTGGACGTATGGGAATTAGTGCCACCTCCAGACTGTGCAATGATTATTGCTCTCAAGTGGATTTATAAGGTGAAACTTGACGAGTATGGTGACGTGTTGAAAAACAAGGCACGTCTTGTCGCGAAAGGATATCGTCAAGAAGAAGGTCTTGATTTTGAAGAATCCTTCGCCCCGGTCGCCAGACTTGAAGCTATCAGAATTTTTCTTGCCAATGCTGCCAGCAAAAACATGACAGTTTATCAAATGGACGTGAAAACTGCATTCTTAAATGGCGAGCTTAAAGAAGAAGTCTATGTGAGCCAACCAGAAGGCTTCGTTGACCCAGATCGTCCACATCATGTATTCGTCTGAGAAAGCTCTTTACAGGGTTAAAGCAAGGCCACCCCGGGGTGGTATGATACTTTGTCAAAGTTTTTTGGGCCAAGGATCTCCATGAGGTGTAGTTGATCCAACCTTGTTCATTCGGAAAACAGGCAAACACACTCTTCATGTTCAAATATATGTTGATGATATCATATTTGCCTCGACTGACCCAAAAGACTGTGACCGTTTTTCTAATGAAATGAGCTCTAAATTTCAAATGTCGATGATGGGTCAAATATCATTTTTCTTAGGCTTACAAATTTCTCAGAATCCTAAAGGCATTTTCATAAATCAATCTAAATACGCTAATGAGGTTTTATAGAAATTTGATCTTCATATAAATGTGAACCCTGTTGACACTCCCATGGTGGAGCGAACAAAACTGGATGAGGACCTCTCAGGGATCCCTGTTGACCAGACCCAATATCGTAGTATGATTGGATCCCTGATGTATCTCACAGCCAGTAGACCTGACCTTGTTTTGTGTGTGCATGTGTGCTAGATATCAATCTAAGCCCACTAAAAAGCACCTTGAAGCAGTTAAACGGGTCTTTCGGTATCTCCAAGGATCCATAAATATGGGTCTTTGGTATCCGGGAAAGAACACCGCATGCACTAACAGCATACGCATTAGAAAGTAGATCATGCAGGTTGTCAAGACACTCGAAGAAGCACATCTGGTGGTGCTCAGTTCCTTGGTGATAAGTTAGTTAGCTGGTCATCAAAGAAACAAACTAGCACGTCCATCTCGTCTACAGAGGCTGAATACATCGCGATGTCTGGTTGCTGTGCCCAAATCCTATGGATGCGGTCTCAATTATCGGATTATGGCTTTGCATACAATCACATCCCTCTGTATTGTGACAACAAGAGTGTCATAGCTCTATGCTGCAACAACGTCCAGCACTCCAGGTCTAAACACATCGACATCCGACATCATTTCATCAGAGAACAAGTGGAGAAGGGAGTGGTTGAGTTGTATTTTGTGAGGACAGAGTATCAACTGGCGGATATATTCACTAAGGCACTGCCCAGAGAACGATTTGAATTCATTCTCCCGCGGCTTGGCATGAAGAGTATGAAGCCACATGACACTTCAAAGTATTCAGGATGAGTAACGATACCTTTCATAATTTCACTATTTTATTAATTTGCTTCAAGTATCCTATGTAAATATGTACATACTCTAACTCAAAAAGAAAATACAAAAATATAAACCAACAAAAATCCATAAAAATCAGAAAATAGAAAATACCAAAAATATGTTTTTCATGACATGTCTTCTGGAATCGATAATATTTACGGCATTAGAAATGTCATTCAATAATGACACGGTGCTGTAAATAAATGCTGCTATTATATTGTATGCAACCCTGTTTTCAAAATGAGAAAAAATCGTCGCCAAAAAGACGGCTGTTCCTAACAACGGGTGATTAAGTTCTCCCGGGCATGGATTACTTTATATCCGTGCACCATCGATCTAATGTACGCTTCAGTGCATTATTTCTTAATAAAGAAGAGAAGTCTTCTTTTATCCTTATAATTTTTTCGTCTATGATTCTTCAGAAAATTATTTGGATGTCATATGGGTTAATCTTATTGTTGAAAATCAATCGGACTTGAATTTCCAAAAAAATTGACACTCAATCAACGACTACAGCTCTTTAAATAAAAAATGGGTCATTGATTGAGGGGGAGAGTATTGTTCAAATTTATGGCTTCGAACGGGTATTTTAACACATTGTATACATCATTGAGATAGGTTTGATAACTAAAGGGAATAAAAGGGTTATGGTGTTTTTAAGGTGGCGAGTTATTAAACTTGGTTAAACTCAACAAGGGCCAAATATGTCAGTTATATGCAAGTATAGGGTTCTAATGTACTATTTGCTAATTGTATCTAGCTTATAAAAATATAAAGGCCATTGTGCCTTTTAAGTAATTTCATCAATCCCTTAGTAGCTATTAAACCTTAAAAGAAAAGAAATAAGAAAAGGAGGGGCCAATTCTGCCAATAGAAGAAAGTTTAACCTAGGTATAAAAGCCCCTTGCGTTTTGACTTTGTCAAAGTCATCAAAATTCAGTCAAACATCCCTATTTCTCTCTCAACTCAAAATGCATCCCCTCGCTGCAATTTGCCTCTCGAGTGATTACTGGTGTGATTTCGTAGTTAGGTATGGCTTGATTAGTGTGTATTATCATTTTAACATACTTTATCTTAAATATCTTGTCTTGAATCGCATTAAATCATCGTGTTCTTAGTGGTTAGTGCTTGTAATTGAATCTTATCTGTTGGGTTAGCATTAGAGTAATTAAATGATGCTTCGTGGTTGCCTAAACTGAATCCCCCGTCACTAATCTTATGGTTTATTGTGCTTGACTTTTTGAGTCAAACTTCGACTAGATGATGCGTTTAAGGTTAAATGTAGGTGTGGTGATGTCTTGTAAGTGTAAAATTGGTGCATTTCGTATGAGTGTTATGCGTAGGGAGTCGCGAAATGAAAGTTAGAATCTGTGTGTTCGAGCATTCTTGGTTGCGTTTTGGTTGTAGAATTCTTGATTGCGTTTTGTCTGTTTATTCCTCGTTGCGTTTTGGGGTTAGATTCTTGGTTGCGTTTTGGTTATGCTCTTGAATGCGTTTTAGTAAAATATTCCTCATTGCGTTTTGGTTTAGAATTTCTAGGTTGCGTTTTGAATAAGAAGTAATAGTTGCGTTTTGATTGATATATCTGATTGCGTTTTGCTATGATAATCCTTGTTGCGTTTTGATTATTAATTATCAAACAGGACAAAACGCAAGTGGTTGCGTTTTGCTCAGAAGACAATTAAAACATTAAAATAATCAAACCCTCATTTCGAATTTTTTTTAAAATGGTTGCGTTTTGCCTATTTTTAAATATTATAATGCCTGCGTTTTGATGGCTGTGTTTTGATGTGATTGCGCTTTGCTTCCATGCGTTTTGAGTTTTCATCATTAAATATTCACTGCGTTTTGGTTCTTAATTGTACTGTTGGGATTAAGTTTTGCTTCAGTGGGACCATCATTTTGCGTTTTGTCTTTTTCTTTTTTTCCTTATCCTTGTTAAATGGTCTTTGGGTCTTGTGGGTTTAGTCAGAATGTGTTATTGTAGTCTATTACAAGCATGTCAACTTCCGTTGCCTCAAGAGTTGACTTCAACTATTGATCTTCACCAGAATAGTTGACTTCAACTATTGACCTTCACACATCTAACATCTCCTATCTGTATGCATCGTTCTTTCTGTGGTTTATGTGACTTGCAGATTTAAGGCTGATGTTAATGCTCAGGTTGAATAAAGCACCTGCTTTGGACACCAACCGCAACAGATGAACAAATCCTTGCCTCAATTCGTTGGGTGCCAACTAGGGAAGAAAAGCAATTGCTATCTTGGATGCTGAAAATACAAAGAAACCCAATCTCCAAGATTTGCGTGGTGAACATTCTGGAAACATATCAACTTTTCTGAGATTTACTTGCCTCGTCAACAATACCAGCTATCTATATTCAACAGTTTGGGTTATAATTGGCATATGACAGAACCGAACGGGCGTTACTAGTGTCAACGGATGAGCAATGGTTTCAACCTTACTAAAGGGACAACATCAGAGATGCTCTTTAGATCACGCCAGGTCAACCATCAACAAGGCTTTTTGTCCCCTCCAACTCAGGGATTACTCTTATCAACTTTGTTAACAGTCTGGGTTACCCAAAAGAAGTCAAACTTCGTATCAAATGTCGTTACTAATGACAGTTGTCAACAGGTGAGGGTACTCACGACAATCATCAATCTGTGCTTACGGGAAGAATTTTGGGTTTGAAAAGGGCCTAAAGAGTCCAGTGTTGGCAGGATTATTGGGGCGTTCATCAATCGAGGCTCATATCGATTATGCGGAAAGGATGTGGAAGAATTCATCAATCCATCTTACTTCACCGGTAAGAACCCAAAAAGAATCTGCCACAACTCACTTCTGGAAATGAAGAAAGCCACTCTCATTGTGATCCTAGTGTGAGGTTCACTAAACTGATTTCTTTCACTGGCAACGCAAGCACAAGTTCATCCAAGACCTGAGTTCCCTTCATTTTGCCGACAGAAGACCATTTCTGGTGGATTATCTCAAATTCAGTGCCAGGAACAAAAGGGAAGTGTTGGGATGCCTATTCCGAATGAACTCATCATGATGACAATTTCGAGGACGCTGATTAATATAATGCTTATCTGAAGAAAGTAGCCAAGCATCACAGGATATCTTGCTGGTGAAGAGTTATAGTGATCCTGACTTCTCCTTGCACCAAAACAGCAAAATCAACCAAGCCCAAGTAACCAAGCAAAACTAAACCCGTGCACCTATAAGCAGCAACAAGAAACCTCAGCCAGCATCGCCAACCATGCCTAAGGAAGAAAGAACGTAAGGCAGGATAAGGAAACCACTGAAGCAACACCGCCAGCCAAACGAGCTAAAGCTGGGAAGGTGGTAAAGAAGCAAACTCTTAAGAGATCTCAGCAGCTGGTCGATGAGGTTGTTGATGAGGGTATTCCGTTGACTGAACCTGGGTTTGGCTGATTAGACAGCGGATACGCAATGGGCTATTGAGAAAGGTCTGAAGGATGCTACGGTGAAACATCGGGGTCCTCTCCCACCTGTGAGTTCAGGGAAATGATATGGAAAGTACAGGCCACTTCTAGAGGTAGAGGAAAAGGAAGGAGAGAAGTTCGGTTATGAGCAAGCTCGCTAGGGGTTTTCTCAATCTTCAACTCCAAGAAAAAGAGCCCTACTGACAATACATCTTTCCAAGACGTACTTCAGCACCAATGAACCCTCGGGTCTGACGATATCATCGTCCCTGGTATGCTGAACTAGGCTTGACTGAAAGTGAACGGATTCAGTGAGTATAGTGCCTCCCGTACGTCAAAAGTGGTGCTCCAGACGAAAGGACAGGTGGACCAAACCACTGGGTATACAAGGATGAAGGCAAGTGGACCAAACCCTGGTAATGATACAATGTCTCAAACTCTATCAACTCCTGGTGTCATGCTTCGGAACCAAACCTTGAAACACAAAGATGCTAAGGCCACTGTCGTTACAAGTCAACCACCGGACAATGGATGAATGGGTTCACAACCACTGCATACACTAACATTCAGGAGAATCTTTAAGCTGATGGTTGACGATCCGGTGATTCCCGAGGAGCCTGCCAGCTCTACAGGGACGTTGTCTTCTCTACAACACTTAGCCAAAAGACTTTTCAAAAGGGGGGCTTTTTTTTTGGCGATCAATTCTTCAATGATAAACCCTCAAAAGCTATAATGTGAAGTCAAAGCAGATTACAGATGCTGTATCAATGATGTTCCGTCACAAGCCATCAGACACCTTATGGCTATCCATCTTATGACCTCACGGTGATGGATCCTTTGTGTATGTACCCGATTTTCTCCCACTGTGCATCGGCCTTTACCAACCACCACAACCGCAACTGCAACAACAACAACAAATATATGACAATCGTTTCCTACCACTCAACACAAACAAGTTCTCATCCATATCATCTTTACTCAACCGTTTCTAGGAGAACTCAAACAACATATCGCAGATTTGGTGGATGTGAACCAAGCCTTGGAGGAAAGATTAGACAAACATGGGTCCAGACTATACAAGTTGGAGAATCAGATTTCCCAAATCAATGTGGCAAAGCTGTGGATGAAATAGTCAATGGATGCTGTTGACATGATGCTATGACGCGCCACTTAGGGACGCTTGGAGGACCGCAGAAGCTGATATGAAGAAATTCTTCACAAATCCGAAATGTGGGAATCCAAATCCTACCAAGCTCATGAAGATCATACGATGCTGTACGAGGCTCTGGAGAAGTCAATGGCCTCGAGGGAGAGTAACAGAGACCAGCTCCTGTCTGACTTGGTTGAAGCAAGGTAAAAGAAGATAAAAGAGAGAAGGGTTCAATAAAACACCACCTGGCTCCTCATACCCTCCTCCTCCACCACCAGCAGGTCCCTCGGGAACTTCAGGAGCCTCTGGTGCTTCTGGGTCATCTCAATCACCACCACCTCCTCCTCTACCTCTATCCAACACTCAGGGTGGTCAATCTATAAGCACCGCTGCCCCCAGCTCCTCAAAGACGGCTGCATTAGCAGAAATATACGGATTAGACGATGACGGACCACAATAAGCCATCGATTCTCCACAATTCCCGAAAACTTCATATAGGTGCGATTCGACTACGTTACGAACAAGCTATACTCATCGAGTGGTGAGATGTTGGGCGTAATTATTTCCCACGGTAAAACTTGAGGCCAGAGTTAGTGGAAGCCTATCACAGAAAGGACCGAACCTGTACACTGAACCTGCCTGGTCCATCCCATCATCTGATCTGACCGTCCCAATGAACAACTGGGCCTCTGCTCTGAAGTCTACCTATACACCTCCACCAGAGCACTCACTCCTTGCTCAGATCGGTGATATGACAAAACATTCATGGACAATGGTATTGCAAATGCAAGGAATCTACGACTGACTCAACAAGACTGGAAGCCCCCTCCCTGCTACGACATTGTCAAAGTCTTTCATCCCGACGTAGTCAATCTCCAGTTCCAAATGAAGATGCCACAAACTTCTCACCGAATCAAGTGGACGATGCAATCCTAAGGTACGACGTCAGCAAACCACTACCGTTAGGTGGTGATCCGGGTCACGTCACAATACAACTAGATTTCTTCTTCAACAAAGACTTGGAATATCTACGTACGACCGCCAAAATAGGCAGGCATGCCTTGTCAATCTCAAAATGAAGGATGCATATTATTCCTGAGGTCGGCTTAGAGCAATTGTACGATCAGAGGTGGATTGAGTAGAATGCAGTATGACGTCGCTGCGATATATGGTTATATCTCAATAGGTGCGTTTCCAAAGACAACCTTGTTCTACATTGATAGGCACACATCTGAGGTGATCGCCAGGCTGTACGGACCCATTATGCGTATCTTAAGTGTCGTCCGAATTGAAGTCTTTCCAATGTATGGGTACAATTACATGAAGAAGATTGTCCTTCGTCGCGCTGATCTCAAAGAATATGTCATCGCGGAAAGGGACTTCAAATATCTGTACCCTATTGATTTTGAGATCTTTTACTTGTCTGAATCTCTAAGGTCACTTAAATCTTCTCTCACCCGAGACAAAAAGATTATCACTACTGCTGTCAATTATGGACAAGAGAAACTGGTTATCAAACAACGCATATAGAAGACTTTCCAGCTTGGGATTGTGAGCTATCCTGTACGCAGTTTAAACCTCACCAGACCTCGATGGGATGCAAGGGATTTGAGTACTAGAGGACTTCATCAGTGATTGACTCTCGCAAGGGGCCGTCACGTTTAGGGATAAATATGGCGTTCAGATGATCATGAGGTTCAATGAAATCCACAAGTTCAGTGATGGTACTCTACATCAGATTGATGAAGCGTTGGATTTACAAGATTCAAGGAATTTAGGGTCATTGGAGGTTCCGGGTTTGGATACACGTTGTTGGACGAAGATTGACTGTCGACAGTGTAGAGTAGCTTGGAGTTTATGTTTGCCATTCAGAAATGAGCTTATGACAAGACGTATCTTGCGGTTTGCGGTAAGCTGGGGGGGGATGGAGTTAGAGTTTGGCGGGGTGGTTGCCGTGTGTACTATGGGGGTGATGAGTGTTTATAGCTATAACTGCTTTGTTGGAGATTGTTTTAGGTTGGTACATTGAAGGCTTCGTATAACGGATGCGTGTTATTTGAGGATGAAATATTTGGGTTATTGTTTATACATAATTCCGGGGATGGTTTTATTTTTAGAAAATGATAGATAAATTTTACTTTTGATATAAAAATATAAGGTCCTTGTTATCTTGTATTATCTTTGAGATTTGTAATTATGAGTCTTTTTTAGGAGTATTCGTGTTTCTAGGTTGGTGTTAGCCATTATAATGGAAATAAAGGATGATATTGGATACGATTTTGTGTGTTGGGACTGGGTGAAGGAGGAGAGGTAGGAGTTGGTGAGATACGGCAGCTTTGGTGAGCCTGTTGGTTCGTGGTTTGTGGGGCTGAGTGCGAGGGGTGGAAAGTGGTTTGGGCAGAAACGCTGGGTTGGCAATTGCTGGTGTATGTTAGTATGTTGTTGTGGATGAGTTGTGTTAGGGTGCCATTGGCGGGTATTTATGTGCGGGATTGTAAAGGTGAAGGTGTTAGATAGGGTATAGAGTTGGGCGGCGGGCAGGACGTAGAGGGTATATCGTGGAGTGGCTATATATTTGACATTTTCTAGTCTTTCTTCTTCTTATTATAAGATGAAATTAATTCAATTTTACATATGAAGTTTTTTATGAAATTAGGGCGCGTTTTAACACTAGTCCATTTCTCGTTAATAGGATTTCCTACAACGACTCTAAAATTCTTATATAAAAGGATACTTATTTTTTCCGCCACTTTGTTCGTGTTATCATAACGAATGTATTTCTTTTTCCAAGTAATGGAGACTACCGATTGCTGAAAAGAACCGAATGAGGAGTAGTTTTCTTATATGTTGTTGTCATATGTACATTCTACCGTAGTGATTAAACTGTCTCTTAGACTTGTATCTTAAGTAGTCATATGTTCCATAATCGGCTCGTATAAACCTGACACACTTTCTCCCAAATTTTCCTAACTTAAATCAATTGAGACCCAAAATCTCAACGGATTTGAAATTTTTGCTCGGAGGAGGAAAATGTAATTTAAGTATGAAATATCTGGAAATAAACAATTGTGATTCTTAAAGTGTAGGTTCCCCCATATGTGAACTCTTTTGAACATCGAGTAACATATTGGGGGGAGCGATGTTATGATGGTATTATGAATCACTAAGACCGACTTGTAATTTCACTTTATCGGAGTTATAAGGATGGTAAGTTAGTATCGATCCCACGACTATCGGAGGTTATCGGAGTTATAAGCCGGAGGGATCACCCAGGGACAATCCCTAGTTAGTGTAGAAGTTTCCTTAGGTATGATATAATAGGAGTAATGTGGAATAAGGGAATAGTGCGGACTGAGATGGAGCTGTGCTGGAACACACCCTACATGGTTCTAGTACATGAAATTCTCTGGTAAGTACTGAAAGGGGTTGTAAGAATGAAAGAAATGCTAAAGATAAAGGTGATGAAAAGAAATAAGCCCTCCTTATACCTAGGCAGAAACCGGGTCGAATTCATATGTTGTCAGAATCACATTGTTGAGTGCTGACATTTAAGACAAGTATCATGGGACCAGTGATGACGTTTGCAAAAAACTCCTAGCCACTCAAGATCCATCAAAGGACTCTTGTTTCATTCTCACGGAGATCAAATACATTTCTTCCGTTCTATCACTCTGAGTAGTCGATATTGAAAAGGTGGCAGTCCGCTCTAGCCTCGATTACCAAAATCCATCAAAAGCACTATTGAGTCTAGAGCTATGAGTTCATCCAATAAATCTCTGTTAGGTTACTATTCCTATCTTCCCTTTATGGTTTTACACACTGTGTAAAAACAAGGGAATTACTTAAGATTCCTACGCTTTATCATTATGATATTGCCTAGGAACATTCGAGTGATACGAAAGTATTCAGTGAAGTTTGGAAATCCTGCTAGAGGCAAGTCAAACAAGCTCCTAGGTCGGTGACTTGTGTGATCCTTAATTGGATCAAATTGTTGACACTGGGCATCGATTCGGTCCAGATTATGAATGACAAGGATGAATTTCTTTTTGTTAAAAAGCTTATTAAAACTCTCGTGTGTTACACCAGTACATATTTGACAAGAAAGATTTGAATATGCGCCAAAGGCGGTGTATCGAGCTGCTCAGTGACTACGAGTGTGAGATCAAATACCACCCGGGCAAGGCGAATGTGGTGGCAGATGCCTTGAGTAGAAAAGAAAGGCTGCTGTCTGCTTTGAGATGTTCTGATAAAGAGAACAGGCAAGTATGGTGATTCTGATGGTTGTACATTAGATGATCCGATACTTATACTGGAAATCCTGTCAAGGAGATTCTTCTTAAGATGAATCTACCTGATCACAGGTCGGTCCTCACGGATCCGGAGGTTAATCCAACCAGACTCGGGCGAATGACAAAGCCATATTCGTCCACAAGCTTTATTGCTAACTGTTTTATTACAGGTTCACGTAAAGATGGAGATGGAGATACCTCGTTCCAGTGGAGTCAATTCACAACCCCATGCTCACACTTAATGTTACTAATCAAAGACATCATGACAAATGAAAGACCTACAACACAGCTTCCGCAACTCTGATGAGTATTATCATGATCCAGAAAAGTGTGAGCATGCGGGTCCGAAGGTCACAACATCACATGAAGGCAATACTCCACAACAAGGATGATTAAGAGATTTACTGTAGATGATGATCTCAAAGAAAGCTCAAAGATCACACAAGTCTAAGGAACAAAGCTCAAAGATCACTACTTGCAGTACAGAGACTAATCTTGAAGAATCAAGAGACTACGAGCCAGAGTCAAAGATCAATTCAAAGATAGCTAGGATTCAATTTGTATTTTCTGGGGTGACCTCCCTTAGGGGGAGATTGTTAGGATTATGAAAATCCATGTAAAAGACTCGGTCACCCCGTGTAATGTCTAGCATAGGTTAGCTCGTAGCCTTAATATTAATCGTTTAATTATCGTATGACTTATGGTGTTGGGCCGAGTCTTTACCTACATGTTAGCCTACTCCATAGCCCACTTTGGGGCACAAAACTCATGTATTTATACCCCTTTCCAGCCATGGGAAGGGGTTGGTTGATCATTTCATAATACATACACATAAGGTGTAGTTTCTCTCACTAGAACTCACTTTCTCTCTCTACAAAGTAAGCCAACCCTAGATCATTAATTGTGTTATGATATCTAATATCCTACATTGCCTAATGCTACCATTTTTGAAGAACTTACACGAATGGGGTATGAAAAAATTACACAGAAGCTAACTTTCTATAAGGCATTCTTTTCCTCTCAATGTAAATTTCTTATTCATACTATTTTGCAATTCCTAAGTGCTAAGACTACTAAATGGAATGAATTTAGTAGCACTATGGCTTCTACAATTATCTGTTTAGCCATAAACAAAAAGTTTAACTTTTCCAAGTATATTTTTGAAAGCATGATGAAGAACTTAGATAATGCTGGTAAATTCTTGATGTATCCAAGGTTTATACAAGTATTTTTAGATAATCAATTGGAGGGGATGTCAAGTCACAAGAGGATTTATGTTACACCCTGTCACACAAAGAAGATTTTTGCCAACATGAAAAGGCAAGGAAAATACTTTTTTGGAAGGGAAACACCCTTATTTCCAACCATGGTGGTTCAAGCTCAAGAAGAAATGGGTGAAGGTTCAGCAATGCCAACTGATCCCCATCACACACCCATCATTACTCAACCATCATCATCACAACCTCAAAGGAAACAAAAATCTAGGAGGCCTAAGGAGAAGGACACTCAGGTACCTCAGTCTAGTGTTCCTAGTGATCCTACAAATGTAGCAAATGAGGCTGTCAATAAGGAGCCTAGTATGCAACTTAAAGAATTGATGGATTTTTGTACCAAATTGCAACAAAGAGTGTTTGACCTGGAGAACACAAAGACTGCTCAAGCTCAGAAGATTACAAGTTTAAAAAAGAGAGTCAAGAAGTTAGAGAAGAAAGGAGGGTCAAGAACTCATAAGCTCAAAAGTTTATACAAGGTTGGTAGATCTGCAAGAGAAGTTTCCTCTGAAGAAGCTAGTTTAGGTGATCAGGAGGATGCATCCAAACAAGGAAGGAAAATTGATGACATTGATTAAGATGCAGAGATTACATTAGTTGATGAAACTCAGGGGAGGTATGGAGATGAAGATATGTTTAGGGTAAATGAATTAGATGGTAATGAGGTGGTTGTTAAAAGTGAAGTTACTGATAAAGCTGGTGAGAAGAGAAATATTGTTAAGGAAGCAGTTGCTATGACTGATGTTGTTACAATTCCAGTTAGTGCTGCTACAATAACTAATGTTGAACTTACTTTGGCTCAAACACTGGCAGAGTTGAAGAGTGCAAGACCCAAGACAAAAGGGGTTGTTATGCAAGAGCCAAGTGAATCAACTTCAACAATATCTTTACAACTACCATCACAGGTTAAGGGTCAAGGTTCAAAGGACAAGGGTAAAGCAAAGATGATAGAACCAGAGAAGCCTTTAAAGAAGAAAGATCAGATTAAGTTTGATGAAGAAGAAGCTTTAAGGCTACAAGCAAAGTTTGATGAAGAAGATAGGCTTGCAAGGGAGAAAGCTCAACAAGTAGAAGAAGCCAACATTGCTTGGGATGACATTCAATCAAAGATAGATGTTGACTATCAACTGGCTGAAAGATTGCAGGCACAAGAACAACAGGAGTTGACAATTGAAGTGAAGTCTACTTTGTTTGTACAAATCTTGGAGAAAAGAAAGAAACACTTTGCTGTAAAAAGAGCAGAAGAAAAGAGGAACAGGCCACCTATAAGAGCTCAACAAAGGAGTATTATGTGTACTTACCTGAAGAATATGGCAGGATGGAAGCCCAAACACTTAAAGAACAAGTTATTTGCCAATATTCAAGAATTGTTTGACAAATCTTTTAAGAGGGTGAACACCTTTGTTGACTTCAGAACAGAGTTGGTGGAAGGCACTGAAATGGAAGAAAGTTCCAAGAAAGCAGAAGTAATGGAAGAAAGTTCCAAGAGAGCAAAGATAGCACAAGAAAACAGTTCAAAAAGAGCAGGAGATGAGCTAGAACAAGAGAATGCAAAGAAGCAGAAGATGGATGATGATCAGGAAGCAGCTAAGATGAAAGAGCTCATGAAAATTGTTCTTGATAAAGAGGAAGTAGCAGTTGATGCAATACCTTTTGCTACTAAACCTCCAAGCATTGTTGATTGGAAGATTGTTAAAACAGGAAATATCAGCTACTATCAAATTATAAGAGCTGATGGAAGTTCAAAGAGGTACTCAACCTTTATTCAGATGCTTAAAAGCTTTGATAGGGAAGCTTTGGAAACTCTGTAGAAATTAGTTAAAGCTAAGCATGGGTATACAAGGCCAGAGGAGGGCTATGAAAGAGTGCTATGGGGTGATCTAAAGACAATGTTTGAACATCATATAGAAGATGTAGTGTGGAGGAATCTACGAGAAAGCAAAGTGTTGGTTTAGAAGCTATTTGATTCCTATGGAGTACACTTTTTGAGGTTTCAAAATCTGCATGTCTTTATGTTGGTAGAGAAGAGATATCCCCTTACACCTGCTACAATCACAGATATGCTGAATAAGAAGCTACAAGCTGATCATTGGAATGAAATGTGTTATCAGCTTCTTAAGCTCAAAAGCCCCGTCTTTACCATTTTTAAATATACATACACTTATTCCCACATATTTTTGTATTATTTTTTTTCTCATTTTTTTGGTGTACTTTTCTTTTTAAGCAATTAACTAATATATTTGACTTTCGTTATTTTTATAACTTTTAGGGATCATAGAACAAGACGTACTTTAATCCTAAAATGCCCCAAAAGGATAAATTCACCGTCCCCGACTTTTTACTACATATTTGCTAAAGTAGTTTGTATGCTAGTGTAACTGTAGTTTTAATACTGCTAGTGGCAACTTTGTACTGCTAGTGTATTTAGTATGGTTAGTGTATATTAATACTTGCTCAGTTATTTATGTTGTACTGCTATGAGTAAAGTTAGTACTGCTGGTGAAGATTGAAGAAAATATGCTTAAGTAGTTAACGACTGCTTGTACCACATTTAATGTTGTGGTGTATAAGTTAATTCTGCTAGTGTGCTGAGTTATTGCTGCTGGTACAAAGTTACCAAATGCTGAATAGATTAAACTAACTAAAAGGAAAAAGACTGCTCAGAGAAGATAAAGATTGCTTAAAGATCAAGATTACTTAGTAGATAAAGATTGTTATTTACATAATAGATCTTTAAGAATATTGTAAGTTTTTGTAATATATTATAAATCGACTAGGACTCCTTGGTGTATAAAAGGAGGTCCTAGGGTATAGAGTTTTTTTGAGGGCATCAAAAATGTGTATTGCATAGAGTTGTAACCCCGTAGCTTCAAGGTTTTTGTAACCCTAATACTTTTAAGTATTCGTATTTAATATATTGGTAGATTTTGTTTGTTAAATCTGTGGTGTTCATTAGGGATTTACTGTTTCAATGAAGAAAATTTCTTATATTTAAAGATTATAATTCCGTATAAACTTTAGTATTATCAAACAAAGTTTCTATCATAAGTTGTGTAGGATTTACCTTGCATAACTAAACCTTACACAAGCTAAGGAATTCAAGATCCATTGAAGTGGGATCAACATTTGTATTTTTATATTTTATAGAAAGCAGTAAAATCAATGGTTTAAGAGGTTAGTTGATTAACTAATTAATTAAACTAAATATAATCTATACTACTAGTGATAACTTTATGATAAGATAGTGTATTTACTTAATAATGCATTACTCATTAGATTGCTTCTCCTAATCCTGTTGCCTTGTCACACTCGTGATGATCTGTGTAAGTATATCCTAAGTCATGAATGAATTACATGAACCCGCCATCTATTAATATTCGTTAGGGGCAACCAACAAAGTAAGGTGTATGAAGACTATTACAAGGCCCTAAGAGTATTTTAAACGCAATTGAATTATCTTATAGAGGGATCAACCTTATTGAAGGTAAGGCTAGTATTGAAGACTGGTACAGATGAATATCCTTTTCTACACATCTCACGTTTCCCTAGGCATCTATGCCAATTTAATATCTTATGGCTAGTTTTCTAAAGCCTAACGCGCACATTCATCACAAGAAGCAACAGTAAAAAGATCTGCAATCCAACTTTCATGCAATCATAAGTAGATACAAGGGAGGGTTTAGCCTAACATGTTATAAAGGAAGCAAGAACATAGACCAATCAAACAACACATGGACATATTGAATGATTAAGGATAAATAATCTTACTTGATTAAAACATGGATTAGAGTCAGTTACAATAGGGTTTTTAAGCCCTAAAGATGGCCTAAAAGCTGACAAAATACTTAGGGTTCGGCTCCCCAAAAGTTATACAAAGTTACACACTCAAAACCCTAAATTCGGTTTTGTATATATAAAGAAATCATCGCGACGACTCCAGTTGTAGTCGCGACGCCATCACAAAATAGAATCTTCTAAGGCTGATTTAAGTCGGTTATGTCCTGACGCTGTCGTCATTTTCCTGACGCCGTCACTAGATAGATCACGACGGCGTCGCTTTATGCTTACGACGCAGTCTCCACGCTCTGTATGCATAATTCTTCAAGATATTTGGTGTAGGTTCGTAATCTTGTTCGTTTCTTCTCCAAATGAGCCCAAGTCATGTGTATTTTCTCCAAATGCCATCCAAGTGCTGAAAACCTAAAAACACATGATTAAGCACATAATCTGGGCATATTTGCATGATTTAAGGGGTTAAATGACCCTAAAATAGTGTATAAAATGACACCTCATCACACTCCCTCAACACACACCAATGGACTTCGAACCCTTCTTCCCCCAATCAACCTCTCTAGGAGATGAAGTAGGATGAGTTCTCAACCCAAGCCACTTATAAGTAGGGATCAAGTCTTGCAACAACTTGGTCAACTCCATGACTTCTCAAACAACTTGGAAGCCGTAATCCAAAACGCATAAAATGTGCAAGATAGCCCCCTCCCTCCTTTCACCACTACTTCATCACCAATACCTCCATCATTCCATTTCACCACCACCTCTACAACCGCCACACCACCTTTTAGACCTATATTCTCCCCATCAAATATCTTTATCCCTCTCGATCACTCCTTATGGATGGAAGGACCCTCATCCAATCCTAAACCTTAAGAACATTCATGCCCTCATTGCCAACGCACCGAAACACTCATTCATAATCTACAAGATGAAATAAGGTTCATGTTGAACCATATCCTCGAGCGTCTCAACCACCTCGCCAACCAAAAACCATAAGGTGG
Source organism: Tanacetum coccineum (assembly GCA_026074375.1). Classification (NCBI taxonomy): domain Eukaryota; kingdom Viridiplantae; phylum Streptophyta; class Magnoliopsida; order Asterales; family Asteraceae; genus Tanacetum; species Tanacetum coccineum. The sequence goes on along the minus strand of BQNB010050329.1, from coordinate 12,470 downwards.
TGATTGTAAGTTCAAATGACCTTAGGATGTTAGAAGTTTAGACTAGTTAGAACTTAATCATGATTTTAGTTTTTTATTGATATAGATTAATGTACTTTTACTTCATGATTAAAATGTTCTCAATAATATATTAGTCTTGTGCTTAATTGTGTCGCACGCTATTCGTCTTAATATTGGCATTTTGTTTTGTTTCAATGTTTGGCAAAATGATTAGCTTGCTGTTTGTTTTAGCATATGTAGTGTACTCTTTGAATAAATTACTTCCCGCCACAATTGGGTCAAGCTGACAATTCTGCAGATCAGTCGGTTCCCTTCTCTCTGGAAGGCCGGTTCCATCTGTCAATGGAACCGGATAGAACCGGCTGCACATGATTAATTTTGTTTCTTCTTTCAAATTCCCATGAATCTTAATCATATTATTATACAGGTTTCTCCTTATTTAGGGGGAGTTTATCTCTTGATAATGGAATGCATTTCTAACTTGTGTCTTTGTAGCATTCTCAATTCATTTTGGATTCCTTAACGTCCCCATTTAGGGGGAGCTTTCATCAAGGGAGAGCATTACATTTGATTCTTTACGAATCAACTTTAGTTCTAACTTTCGTCGGTCCTACTCACATTTATCTTTTTCTTATAGCTTTGCATTTGATTCTTTACAAATAACCATTAGTCTCGACATTCGTCGGTCATACTCACATCTACCATCTTACATCTTTGCACTTGATTCTTTACGAATCATAATTAGCTCCTACTTATATTTATTATTTTGCATTGCATTTTTGGGTTAGTTTTTCTTCGACGCTTTTTTTTCGACAAAAAATGGGAGAAAGAAGTAAAAACTCCAATTTAAAACTTATAAATTTTATATTTTACTTCCAATAAGTCAATGTTTTATCATCAACAAAAAGGGGGAGATTGTTAATACAAATAAACCGTAAAAACGTTTATTTATATTTTACGATCTATCCAATAGTTTTTAAGATAAACACCAAAAACACTAATATGATAGAAACATGATCAAAGATCAGAGGTTAAATGAATGTGATAGAAAAGTAGATGAGAATGTGTGTTGAAACAAGAGAATTGGCTTGGTATTTATAGGCCTAAAAGTTACTATAGCACGGACCCGCCGGTTCCATCTGTAGGATGGAACCAACCGGTATAAATCAATGAAACCGGCTGTCCTATAGCACGGTTCCACCGGTTTTGGGAACTGGCCAGTGTAAAGACAGGGAACCGGCACTTCTGACATCAAATTCGGGTTTAAGATTTTGTGATGTCACCAATGGCATCAATTTTTCCATTTTATAGAGAAATAGTATATGTTTAAGGAAAACTTTATTAGGTTTACTTAGATAAACCTAACTTTTTACATTATTAAAAATGAATATATTTCTTTTAGCCAAATTGACTAAAATGGTTTGTATAAAATATATTATGTATGTTTTGGTAAGAAATGTTTCTAGGTAATATATGATGCAAATGATGAGAATGATGAAAGAATGATGATAGTTGAGTTAGAAAACTATTGGTTTAAAAATGAACCAACTTTATTTTCTACTTTCGATGATCTATCATATTAGTGTTTTTGGTGTTTTTCTTAATAGGAGAAGATTCACTAACTTATGCATATGAGTTCAAACTTCAAGGCTCGCTTCTTGAAAGCATCTCCCTTCTTATGAAGATCCATCTACAGATCTTGTATCATCATCTCATTCTTCATTCTCATTCTAATCTATCATTGTAGTGTATCAAGAATGGTTAAGGAAAAACTAGTTTGTAGAAAGTTAGGATTTGAGTTGTATATTGTGAGGTCGGTCCTATGTGTGTTAAAACCTTGCATTTAGATCAAGGTGAATGTTGTGGGGCTTTTTCCTTCCATGATTAGGACACGGTATTTAGATTAGTACCGGATAAAGGGTAAGCGATGAAGGATTGGTTCTTCCATAATAGGACTCGGTGTTTAGCTTGGCACCGAATAAAGGGTAAGCAACGTTGTGAGGCTTCTTCACCGATTGAAGGAGTTTGATGTGTAATGATTTTGAACTCTCGGGTAGGTGACTCGGGGAGTGGAGTAGGGAAAGGAAGGAGTCCTTGTAGTCGAACCACTATAAATACTTGTGCTATATCCTTTACTTTTATGTTTTGCATATATCGTTAAATCATGTGTGTATATTATACTAACAAATAGATCTAACAACTAACTGAATAATTTAATAAGAAATCTTGAAATCGAGATTATAATTTGTAAAACTATTAAACTCCCTTATAGTTTTCCACAGACCGAATCAACCATCCATCGAGAAGTGGAGTCATAAACTCATCAGTATCAACACGGTACCTAACCGACCAAACATAACACCCTTTCATCATCTCGTAGATAGTAAACTCGCTAGAGCCAATATCATCTCTACAAACAAGAAGCCAACACCCACGCTACTCAAACAATTTCCCCTCCAGGTGCAACAAGTGAGGTATTTGTATGAGTATTAGCATTGGATCCATATAGCCATAAGACTCGAGGAAGTTCATTCCCCGTTGAGGGATTTGTATGGTTGTTATAATTGGATGCTCATGGTCTTCAATATTTAATCTGTAATGCGTAAGTTGCCTATTCTTAGTTTCTAGCCAATGTAAGGCATCATTCCAATAGATTGCACTATCAAAATGATCAAAACTGAAGTAGTTAAAACGGTCCCTAGACAAGCTCTAATTGACTGTCTCTAAAGAATAAATTTGTATATCAATGTCACAAGATGTGTGCCCAGTATCCATTAATTTGTAGTGTGGCAATTTTGTAGGATCAAAGGTCATTCTCAATCCAACACTTCTATAATAAGGTGAATTATCAAGCAAGCAATCTGGATGTAGAAGCCTTTTAAACTGATTAGTGGATGGATTGTAGCATCTCGTATTTTACGGTTAATATTTTAATCGAGCTCTAAATTCCATTTCAATTTTTTAAGGAATTTATTATTTTGTTTTTAGCCGTTTTAACGAAAATCGTCGTATTAGCTAGTTGCGAAGCGTGCCTTGAATATTTATCCATTTTAACGTTTGAGAAATCAATAACTCCATATTTTAGCTTCGAAAGCTTATTTATCTTTCATTTTATTATTTTTCATCTTTTATCCGCGTTTGGCCGAAACCGCGTCAAAATAGTATTTTTACAATTTTTAATATTTCAATTAAGTGTTTTAAAACAAATATTATGGTAAAAATGTTTTAGGAAATTAAAAAAAATAAAATAAATAAATAAACATAACATATAAACCAAACACCCTCTTTAATTGTTTTAGGCTCCATCAAAACAAGAAACCAAACACCCCCTTATTATATTTTACTCCTACTAAATCCTAAACCAAACACACCCTTATATTTGTATTTCCTCCAACCAAACCAAAAACCAAACACTCTTTAATATTTTTTTTATATATAAACCAAGCCCAAGTTACCTAGCCCACTCCCTCTTTGTTTTATGATATAAGCCGGATCAAACACACACACACATAACACAACAGTAAAAAAAACCACGCCTCTTCTCTTCTCTCTCTGTTCGAACAGCAACAAACCCAACATCACCATCATCAAATCTTCACCAAATCATCTCCATTCAATCCCAAACCATCTCAATATTAAACCCCATCATTCCTTTTCACTAAAATTCATCATGCATCAAGAATTATAAAGTTCTTGATTTATTAAAATTTTGATTTTGGGTTTTGATTCAATTAAAAGCAAGAAGATTATCAAGGGTTTGATTTTGGAAGGTTTGGGTATATTGGAAAGTTCGTTTTGGTTCTTGGGTTGATCCTTGTGTAATCGGCAGCCAACACACACCCCTCTAAGGGTTGTGTTTGATCATTCTCCTTCTTCTATTTTGTGTTGTAAGTCATCCTTAAAAACCCTAAGTTATTATCTAATTTTTATGTAGATGCATGTGTTTGATTTTGGTTCCTTGAGGCATGCATGTACTTGATATGTTTTGGCTTTGGTTTAATATTTTTCATGGAGTATATTGGCTGTAGATGATGTTTATAAGGTGTGTTGTGGCATTGCATTTAGCTAAGTAGTCGTTTGGATGAGTCTTGGAATGATTTAGAGTTAGAAATTAATAGCAGTTTTGAATCAGTAGCAAAACGTGGGTCTTTCTAAATTTTTTTGGCCTGGAGCCTGTGATTAAACTACATAGTTGGGTAGATATATGTTTAAGGTAAATGTAGCCAATTGGATATAGCCGTAACTCCTCCGGATGAGTGAGTTATGGCCGTTTTACGAAGACTTGTCGAATCTGGACACTTGTTTGGAAAACAGATTAAACACTATAATTTTTCACTAAAGTTCTGCATTTTAAAGCTTGGTTCAGTAGTATACATCTTAAACTAACTTCTCCAAGTGGATTCACTTTAATAGCTATTACGGTTTGGAAAATACGTCAAAATTAGTGTTTGGTAGGAAAATTTGGGACTGCTGCAGACCAGCAGTATAAATGGGTTAATTGCAGCAAACTTTTGGCCTAAGAAGGTCTGGATTATTTGATTGGGTTGTAGAAATAAGTTCAAGGTACATGTGTCGAATTGGATAGAGCCATATCTCCTCCGGATGAGTGAGATATGACCGATTTACGGAAACTAGTCAGTTCTGAACTACTGTTTGAAAAAGGGATTTAATTCCAGATTTTTGCACTAAAGTGTTGGGTTTTAAAACATGGTTAAACACTAGACATCATAAGCTTTCATCTCTCTTTGGATTCAACTTGATTGCTATTATAGAATAGGATTTATGTCCAAAACCGTAAGCGTTAGAAATTCAGCGAACTTTCTGTTTTGAGTTATGATTAGTAAAAACTCATTTCCCGTGGATTGGTAAATGATTTGATTAAAAGGCCTAAGGTTCTGGAAACTAGACTTAAGCATATTTCCAGGGGTGAAAGCCCCATCCTTATATGTTTTATAGGTTAAGAGATATGGTCTTGTAAACTTGACTAAAAATTCAGCAACATAGTTTTACGCCTTTTCTTGAGAAATAAAAGTGCGGCCACATAGTAATAAGATAAGGATCGCTAAGCGAGACTTAGTAGACACTTAATGGGATATAAGTGCAGGTTGTATACCAACTTGGGGATAAAAATACTTTGGTTAAGTCTTAATGCAATGCCATGCATATCTCGGAAACATATCTCGTGATCATTTGATTTACTTTTACGTATCGATCTTCTTTATCATTCTAAGCCGCATCACGTCTTTTAGGTTGTGCTTAGACGCTTCTCACTCGCCCGATGGTTCATCTAATTCTGGTCTTCATCACTCCTCGGTGAGTTTATAGCCCCGCCTTTTCTCTTTCAATGGTTTTCATAAACGGTTTTTGGGGTGAGAATACATGCTCGTTTTACCAAGTAAACTTATTGATTTCTACTACTTAAGCGTTACATGAATAATTTTACTAAATCTTTTACTTGCTTACTACATGACTTTTAATACATGGTTGTTTACTCATGAATTTACAAAAGCTTGATTTGCTTACTACATGATTTGAGATCATTAAATTCCTATATATGAAAACCGTGAGTTTTGAACACATTACTTGTTTTACTTTGGACACAAGTGCTTTTCAAATTGTATGCTATCCAGATTATTGCCTGAATATTATTGCCTAAGTCCTTTCTCTGCTACTTAAGTCCCCTGTTTATCATGAACCGTTAGTTGCTATTGTAGTGAGCGCGAATGTTGTGGATAGATCTATCGGGACTGACAATCCCCGTCTACTTTTCTGGACTTTATGGTTTTTAGATAACCATGTGACGCACTTAACATTTGAGGTATCCTTGGGGTTATTAGCAGTATACCCTACTTTTATTGGGGCAAAAATCTTGTTAAGGTGTCGGTGTCATGAGCTTAGCGCAATAATATATATTCCATTTAGACTTGGTGAATTTGTTTCTCTTGTCTACATTACTTTAATCTTGTGGTCCACTACTCAACATTACTGGATTTATTGAATCACTACTTGGATTTCGACAACAATTCTTTTAAATATTGTAACGCTACTTTTCTTACTGACATATCACTTGATTTATTTCAATACTGTTTTTACTTAAACCTATGAATTCACCAACATCATTGTTGACGTTTTTGCATGTATTTTCTCAGGTTAACTCTTGTTAGCGGAGCATTGGGAGCATTCGAGACGCGTGGATATCAACAAAACTCAAGGACTCAGTTTTCTTCACATTCGATAACTTTTTAACTTCAAATATACAAAATGAGACACGTTTGAACTCTTGTAATCCTGTTAAATTATAAATTATTGGGACCTGATTTTACTCTGAAATTTTAATCGAATGTGACATTTTAGTAACGTCTCTTTTGAGGTCGTTTTCTGTAATCTGGAATATCGTTTGGAAAATGAATTAAACTCCAAGTTAATACTCTAAAATGTAGGATAAGAAAGCTAATCTCAGTAGTATACATCTTAATATAACTTCTCCAAGTGGATTCACTTTAATATCTATCAAGGTTTGGAAAATACGTCAAAATTAGTGTTTGGTAGGAAAACTTGAGACCTTGCAGACCTGCAGTATAAATAGGTTAATTGCAGTAAACGTTGGCCAGGAAGGTCTGTATATTTTATGGGATTGTTATAAATCTGTTCAAGGTACATGTGTCGAATGGATAAGCATATCTCCTCCGATGAGTGAGATATGACCGATTTACGGAAACTAGTCAGTTCTGAACTACTGTTTGAAAAAGGGATTTAACTCTAGATTTTTGCACTAAAGTGTTGGGTTTTTAGAACATTTTTAAACACTAGACATCATAAGATTTCATCTCTCTTTGGATTCAAATTTATTGCTATTATAGAATAGGATTTATGGCAAAAACCGTAAGCGTTAAAAATTCAGCGAACTTTCTGTTTTGAGTTATGATTAGTAAAAAAATCATTTCCTGTGGATTGGGTAAATGGTTTGATAAAAGGCCTTAAAGTTCTGGAAAACAGACTTAAAAATCTTATCAGGGGTGAGAGAGCCCATCCTTGTAACTTTTTATATGGTAAGAGATATGGGTCTTGTAAGTGACAGTTCCTTTTCTTGATAAATAAAAGTGGCGCCACATAGTAAATAAGAATGAAGAATCGCTAAGCGAGACTTAGTAGACACTTAATGTAGTATAATGCAGTTGTGTACCAATTTGGGATAAAAATACTTCGGTTGAGTTATAATGCAGAATTTCATGCAATATCCATCGTAATACATATCTCGTATCATTTGAGAGATTTATTTTTAGTGTATCGACCTTCATTATCATTCTAAGTCCGCAGACACATCTTTTTAGGTTGTGCTTAGATAACAATCTCTGCTTCGTTATATTACCGATGATGATCATCTACTTATAGGACCATCATTCCCCCACGGCGAGTACATAGCCACCATCTTTTCTTACTTTTCTAATGGTTTTCATAAACAAGTTTCGGTGTGAAAATACCATGCTCGTTTACTCAATTAAACCTATTGATTTCTACTACATAAGCGTTACATGATTATTTTTACTAGAGCTTGATTTGCTTACTATACGATTTGAGATCATTGAATACCTATATATGAAACCGTGAGTTTTGGAACACATTACTTGTTTTACTTATGGACACAAGTACTTTCAAACTATATGCTATCCAGATTATTACCTGAATATTATTGCCTAAGTTACTACTATGCCAATTAAGTCCACTTTTCTATCATGAACCGTTAAATACCGGCTGAGTAAACGCGAGTGTTGTGGATAGATCTATTGGGACTGACAATCCCCGCCCAGGATATTTTTTCTAGATAACAATGTGGTGCATTTAACATTTGAATAAATACTCAGATTTTGCAGCAGTCCTTGTTTTTCCTGTTGGGGCTTAATATTACGATTACTGATTTGATTATATTACGTGTTAAGGTTCGGTGTCATGAGCTTAGTGCAATAATACTTGTTTCATTTCTAGACTTGGTGAATCTATTTCTCTTGTCTACATTACTTAAATCTTGTGGTCCACTACTGAACATTTCCTGATTATTGAATCAATCACTAACTTATGATTTTCAGAAAAACTACGTTGAAATATTGTAATAGTACACCGCAAGTTAAAATTGTACATAAGAAGAGCACTCTACTCAACTGAAGATATTACTTAACTATTTCCAATACTTAATACTGCTTTTACTTAAACCTATGAATTCACCAACATTATTGTTGATGATTTTGCATGGTATTTTCCGTCGGTGTTTTATAATTGCTACTGAGCATTGGGACATTTTGGAGCGCATTGTTAATATCAAAACTTTAACACTTGGTTTTTTTATTCACATTCGACAAGACCACATTTATTATTAAAAATATACAAAGGAGTCATGTTTAAACTCTTGTAACTTTTGTTAAAAAGAAATTATTAGACCTGAATTTACTTTGATATTTTAATCGAATGTGCATTTATTTTAAAACGTCTCTTTTGAGGCCGTTTTCTATAACTTGTACTTCATACTATGAAGTAGCACCCCAAGTTTATTTTCCGCTACCGTTGTTTGTGATTTTGGGGGTATTAATAGATTGTATCAGAGCCCTAGTTATAGAGAACTAGGTCGTTTTCAAAACCTAAACTATAACCGTTTTTTGAAAACTTTTAAGAACCTTTCACCATTAGTCCGATCTCATGCGTGCGCTTTGCTCCCGAGGTAACTTAAATGCACTCTAGTTTGCTTCCATATTGTATTACATTATAATAGTATATAATACATGGTTATGATTATTCATTCACCCTCCTACTCAATTCTATAATGTACTTCATAAATATTTGCCTATATCGGTCGGTTATAAATTGACCACGTCCGACAATCGACGTACTTCTTGCTTTCCTATTTTCCCTCCCGTCGAACTGACAATACTGTATTAAATAATGATAAACTATACATATGGCGATATTCTTTTTGATCTTTTACGATTAACTTCGAACTTTTTCGCGACTTTACTTTATTCTCTTTTGATAATATTGAAATTCGGTGTAGTTTGTCAATTTCGCTAGTTATTTTATCATCCGACTTCGATTTTGAACACGCTTCTTATGTTTTTGAATCGCGTACGTTGTTTCATAATCCATCGTTTTGAATTCTTCCAGTTGATGGGATACAACTTTAACTTGTCACCTCGGATCGTGCCGTCTTTTGGCACTTGCCTTTGGAACGCGATTGACTAACGTCTCATTATTCTTCTCGTTACTTCTTATGATTTTGAAGAATCATGCCGCCAAGGAGACTCCTTCTTCCCAATGTAACATTGTTTCGACCTCATGTTTTGTTGTGACAATGCTTAAGTAGGCTAATTTATAATTATCTTATTGAAATGAATTGGGACGCCACTTCATTTGAATAAGAAAATTATAAATCATTGAACCATAAATTTCTAATTCTTATTTACATGGATTGGGACGCCTTTAGATGTAAATAATGATTTGTAAATGAGTGTGCTTAAGTGTATGGCATTCGTACGAACAACCTTCTTTCGATTTGTAATCCGTTTGTACGAATAATTCCTTTCCTTCGTCCATTTAATCATTATCGTTATTACCTTCATACGAATGAGTCTTTAGACTTCTTTCGTTCGCAATTTGTCCATTTGATTATTTCCAAATGTATATCCGACATGGCGTGCGTTTCTTTTAACAAGTAATTCGTCCGTACGAATCATTCATTGTTTTTACTCCTCTAATCGCTATCATTATTGCTTTTGTACAAATGGCTATCTTTAACTTCTTTCGACTCGTAATTTGTTATATAAATTTTTCCGATTGTGTATCAGCCGTCGCAAACCCTATGGAGATAAGTCGAATAGAGCACCGGGACGGCGCTCCCTTAAGGTGGGAAGACTGTAGCATCTCGTATTTTACGGTCAATATTAAATCTCGACTCCATTCCTATTTTTGTCTTGAATAAAGTTTTTGTGTTTTACTTGTTAGCCGATTTGATGAAAATCGTCATTTTTAGTTATTTGCGTGTCATGCTTCAAATATTTATCCGTTAAGCGTTTTAAGAGATCAAAATTTCATATTTTGCTCCGGAAGTCAATTTATTGTTATTTTAGTATTTTATAATTTTTCTCGCGTTTTGCCGAAACCGTGTCAAAAAAATAGTACTTTAACACTTTTTAATATCTTAACATAGTGTTTTAAATCAAATATTGTAGTATAAATGTTTTAGAAAAATAAAAATATAATTTATAAACGTAACATATAAACCAAACACCCTCTTTAATGGTTTTATGCTCCATCAAAACTAGAAACCAAACACCCCCTTATTATATTTTACCCCTACTAAATCCTAAACCAAACACACCCTTATATTTGTATTTCCTCCAACAAAACCAAAAACCAAACACTTCTTAATATTTTTTTTATATAACCCAAGCCCAAGTCCCATAGCCCAAACAAACATCCTGTAGTATATTTTTTTATAAAAGTTAGATGATAACTAGATATTTTGTTCCATATATAAAAAGTTTCATTCCTTTTAAAAACACATAGTACCAACGATAAAAAAAATCTATGTGTCTTCCTCTCTTCTCTGGTTCGAGCAGCCACCAACACCACCACTAAATCACCATCAAAAAATTCACCAATAAATCCTAAAACACTTCTACACTACTCCTATATAAAACCCCATCATTATTTTCCTTTAAAATTGACCATGCACCAAGATTTTTCAAGTTCATAGTTTAAAGTTCTTGATTTAATAAAATTTTGATTTTGGGTTTTGATTCAATTAAAAGCAAGAAGATTATCAAGGGTTTGATTTTGGAAGGTTCGAGTATATTGGAAAGTTCGTTTTGGTTCTTGGGTTGATCCTTGTGTAATCGGCAGCCAACACACACCCCTCTAAGGGTTGTGTTAGATCATTCTCCTTCTTCTATTTTATGTTGTAAGTCATCCTTAAAAACCCTAAGTTATTATATAATTTTTTTGTAGATGCATGTGTTAGAATTTGGTTCCTTGAGGCATGCATGTACTTGATATATTTTGGCTTTGGTTTAATATTTTTCATGGAGTATATTGGTTGTATATGATGTTTATAAGGTGTGTTGTGGCATTGCATTTAGCTAAATAGTCGTTTGGATAAGTCTTGGAATGATTTAGAGTTGGAAATTACTAGTAGTTTTGAATCAGTAGGAAAACGTGGGTCTTTCTAAATTTTTTTGTCCTGGAGTTTGTGATTAAACTACATAGTTGGGTAGATATATGTTTAAGGTAAATGTATCCAATTGGATATAGCCGTAACTCCTCCGAATGAGTGAGTTATATTCGTTTTACGAAGACTTGTCGAATCTGGACACTTGTTTGGAAAACAGATTAAACACTATAATTTTTCACTAAAGTTCTGAATTTTAAAGCTTGTTTCAGTAGTATACATCTTAAACTAACTTCTAAAAGTGGATTTACTTTAATAGTTATTACGGTTTGGAAAATACGTCAAAATTAGTGTTTGGTAAGAAAATTTGAGACTGCTGCAGACCAGCAGTATAAATGGGTTAATTGTAGCAAACGTTTGGCCTAATAAGGTCTGGATTGTTTGATGGGGTTGTATAAATAAGTTCAAGATACATGTGTCGAATTGGATAGAGCCATATCTCCTCCGGATGAGTGAGATATGACCGATTTATGGAAACTAGTCAGTTCTGAACTACTGTTTGAAAAAGGGATTGAATTCCAAATTTTTTCACTAAAGTGTTGGGTTTTAAAACATTTTTAAACACTAGACGTCATAAGATTTCATCTATCTTTGGATTCAACTTGATTGCTATTATAGAATAGGATTTATGTACAAAACCGTAAGCGTTAGAAATTCAGCGAACTTTCTATTTTGAGTTATGATTAGTAAAAACACATTTCCCGTGGATTGGTAAATGATTTGATTAAAAGACCTAATGTTCTAGAAACTAGACTTAATTATCTTTCCAGGGGTGAAATCCCCATCCTTGTGTCTTTTATAGGTTAATAGATATGGTCTTGTAAAGTTGATTAAAAATTTAGCAACATAGTTTTACGCCTTTTCTTGAGAAATAAAAGTGCGGCCACATAGTAATAAGATAAGAATCGCTAAGCGAGACTTAGTAGACACTTAATGTAGTATAAGTGCAGGTTGTATACCAACTTGGGGATAAAAACACTTTGGTTAAGTTATAATGCAATGCCATGCATATCTTGGAAACATATCTCGTGATCATTTGATTTACTTTTACGTATCGATCTTCTTTATCATTCTAAGCCACATCACGTCTTTTAGGTTGTGCTTAGATGCTTCTCACTCGTCCGATGATTCATCTACTTCTGGTCAACATCACTCCTCGGTGAGTTCATAGCCCTACCTTTTCTCTTTTAATAGTTTTCATAACTATTTTCGGGGTGAGAATACATGCTCATTTTACTAGTAAACTTATTGATTTTTA